>QFDD01000452.1:0-40634 GCA_006871305.1 Vachellia collinsii | reverse complement strand
CTCTTTAGCAGTAGTTAAACTAAGTACAGTTCTGTATGGGAGATGTTGCATTGCTTACATACAACAACAAACAGCCAGAAAGTTTCTTGTTTTGTGATGATTGCTGCATCATGTCTCCAAAGGAGGAGTACAGTTTGCATATTAAACTCTATATGAAAGATGCCCGTGGGTGAACTACTCAGGCTAGGAGTATAATATTAATCCCAATTCCAACTTCCTTTATCAAGTAAAACGAATAAAAGTGGCCTTTTCTATTTAATTTTCTTTATCTTGGGTAGATTTGGTTAAATGAAAATTTCACTGGCTGTCCTCTCCAACGTCATAAACACCTTATTGGAGCAAATTCTGCATGCCAATTACTTCAAAGAATAGAGTATACATTCTATGTCCCAATTTTAGACGGATAGCTCATTATCCTTTTCTTTTTTAATATATTGAATTTTGTCCTCTGTTTTCTCCTTTCCACCTTCTTCAGTTCATTAATTTTACTTATTTTATATAAAAAATGGAAGGGTTGGTCTTGGATGAAGCAAAATGGCATCATACTATCTAAGCAGCTGACCTTACTTAATGAGATAAGGCTTTTGTTGTTGTATTAAAAAAATGAAAAATCATATGCATTAAAAAAAATGGAAAATCATAATCTACTTTTATCTGATGCTCCTACTGGATTACTGATTAGTTTGAGATGAATTATGATTGCCATAATATTATGCTTACGTAGTAGAACTGCTTCATTGCATCTGCCTTAGAATGCAATTGTGAACTCTACTCTTGTTTAACTAATTTGAAAAACATTAGTTAGTACGATATTTTGCACATTCTACTTTGTATGCTGTCAGTAAACTAAGTGACTGTGTTTTTTTAATTTTTTGTTGTTATCTCAAATAGGTCATTTATTCATATAAACATATAACATTTACATCTTAAAATGGATCAAGCATGCATATTGCATTTATACTTGCGTTTACATTTTGTCATGATGACTTCTCCAGTTTTCTGCACATTTAAGAGTTGATTTCGGGCTTGTTTGGGAAGTAATAAAACCTAGGTTTCAAACCTTGGTTTCACAGAATCTGAGGTATGTATGTGAGAGAGTTTTGTCTCGGCTTGCGTAAAAGTGATTTTAAGAATTGATTGGCAAACAAGCCCTTCATTATAAGGCTGCAAGTTCTGTTTGTTTGCATTATTATTACCTTGGGATGTGGGTATTTTTCCAAGATATCATATTAATTTATAAAGTTTGGTGCAGAGGGTGATGGTTCAAAAATATATGTTAGTTGCATCTCTTTTCGGGATCCAGTCTGTGAGGATATAGCAGATGCTTATCGGATACCAGCAAATTCTTTTGCTGATAAATGCATTTGTTTAGTCTCACGCTCGCCAAGTTTCCATGTACTTAGGAGTACACTAGAGGAGTTATTTGCACTGTGCTTTTCTCCAAATGGAAGTAGGTAAGTATTCTCTGGTGGCAAAGACATGTCAGTTTCTCTTACCCCAAAAAAAAAAAAAAAGCTCGTTTCACAAAACAAATGTGCTAGTTTTTCTATGAATCTAGATGTTGAGATCATTATTCATGATATTTTCGTGTATTCTTTACTGAAGTACTTAATCATTGTTTTCAATTTTTTTTTGTTTGAAAATTGACTTAATGCTCATAGTCTTGCTTCAATTATGGGCTAAAAATTCTTCCCTAGATAAAACTTGCATATCTATAGTACTTGTTTCTATGGCATCTAATGTTACCTGCTCTACCACCATATCAGCAAGCCATTATGGGAGGTTATAGCACATGTGGTGTCAAATGTGCCTTTGCCCACTCCTGGAAAGGAGCGAGTTCTGTTTGCTATTGAGAACTGTCTGCTTTCCGTGGAGGCTCCACCAAATGATGGGCTCCCCCATGTTGATGTATGGCATGTATTTTTCTTTTAAAAAATTAGGAATTTCTTGCTTCTGTCTATTACTTGACAATTCTCCATTTTTTGGTAGCAGATATCATTTCAGCCTCTGCTGCAGTGCTTGGATGTTGACAACTTAATGAGCCTTTTTACTGCTGTATTGCTTGAAAGGAGGATTTTACTTCGAGCAAACAAGTATTCCTTAAGACCATTGAAATGCTTTCTGGTCAATAAATTTTATCAAAAAGGATATGTTTATATTTACATCTTCAAGATGGATATTGCATTTGGGTCAATAACTCAATGTTTACTTCTTCAATTAGTGTTCTGTAATCTGTTTCCCACACTGCCATCTCTGTTACCACGATTTTATCCAAAAGAAGTCTATAGTACTATGGAGTTTCAAGCAGATCTGAGCTGAATATTTGAAGCCTATCGTATTTAATGTTACATATTTCATTAGTGCTTGCTCTGTGTGATAGAATATCATGAGCGGATGACAATGTATCATTAATTTTCAAAAAGGAAAGTAGAAACCTTGTGAGAGAAATTAATTTTAGTATTATTAATTACCTTAAGTGTATCATTAATTACCTTTGTGAATTAATTGCAGTATTATTCGTGTTCATGTGGAAACCCTCTTGACTTGTATCCCATGGTTGTTGATTTTTTGATATTTTGACCAAGTTCAGTGATGGCTGGAACAGTCTCAGAAAGTGTTAAGATTGAGCCTTAATACTTGGGTAATTTCATTATTAGCTGTTGTGGTATGACCAACATGGTTGGCCAATGTCAAAATCATTTCTATTCATAATTAGTATTCACTGTTATTGGTGACCTTTTTAAATGGCATGGAGTCCTCCAGAATCATCTTAATGGTAATCTGCATCTGAGCTCTGGCTTGTTGTACACCCTGCTTCAGATTTATATCAAGATGGTGTCAAAATGTGCATTGTATAGCAAATTTGTTCCCCAATGACCATTTAATTTAGGACAATCCCTCTTTTTCCCCTTTTTAAAATATATGTTTAGCTACCACATCCATTATTCAAACTAAAGATTGTTGGGTCTCATCTAAAGAAAGTCACTGAACAATGTCTACTATTCTTTGGCACATTAGAAATTTCACTATTTTTTATCAACTTCTTATCCCTCACTTACAGTTTGTGAATTTAACTAAAGACTTCATCTTATGTACATGAGATTTGAGGTGTTTTATTCTGTTAATATTTTCCCACATTGTTAATCCCATCGCAGTTGTTTGTTAGCTTGTCATCCCAACTATGTGTTTCATTTATTCCGTAAATCCTTTGACAGTTATCTATGCGATCTATTGGCAGGTATTCATTACTGACTCTTGTATCAGAGGCCATTTGCTACTTAATTTACCCATTCCGATGGCAGGTGAGGTTTCTTCATCATAATTAACTTCTAATGAGTTTCTCCCTAGATTCTGTGCTGTTGGCATTTATTGGCCACGATTACTTCGCATGTTACCTCTAAATGATGGTTAAGAGTTTGTTTGTTTGTGGTATTTGATGAGAAATTGCCCCATGCTGATTTCTTTTGTCAACCTTCATCTTATTCTTTTTCTCTGTTTTGCTCTAGCATGTATACATTCCATTGCTATTTTTCAGTGGAGTAGACTATATTGATGCTCCCACTCCATATATGATGGGCCTCCACTCAGGTGTGGATACCTCTGCACTGGCAATGGACGGTGTAAGTCATTCCTTTAATTTCTTATCCTTCTCCTTTTCAAGACCCTTTTCTTGCTGTTTGACACACTTTGTAGCTATGCTTTTCTTCATAGATGCTATCACTTGTTGACTGTGGTTGTTAATTCATTGTAAGAGTATGTTTGGGAACAGCTTCTAGAAGCACTTTTACGTAAGTTGAGACAAAATTCTTCTCACATATTTATTTTGGATCGCGTACAATCACTTTTCAAAAGCTGTTTCCAAACAAGCTCTAAAAGTAAACATGCCCTAATCCTCGAATGAATATGATAGGTACCCAAGCAACTTGGAGAACCCTACCCCAAAAAGTTAGTTGTTGGGGAGAGAGAACCAAGGGCTTAAGTACCCTATTAAGCAGCACATATTACCCAATGTGAGACTTTGCCCATACAAAGTCTCTATTAATACTCACTCCCCAGAAAGCTGATATTCCAGCGGCTCCATTCTATGACGCTTCATTTGCTTTCTTACGGTCAACCCCTCTGCAGGTAGCCCTTTCTGCTGCGTCAACCATTGGCTCTGATACCATTGATAGGTATCCAAGCACCTTGGAGAACCCTACCCCAAAAGCAAGCGATTGGGAAGGGAGAGCCAAGGGCTTAAGTACTCCATCAAGCAACCTATACTTCCCATTGTGGGACTTTGCCCATACAAAGTCCCTATTAGAATCACACCTTTTACATATTTTGATATGCTTGCTTTTACTAATAGCTATATAACTATCCTCCTAAGTAGAACAAACAACCTAAAAGATTACGAGCTAACTGCTTAATTAACCTTGTGACCTGCCTAAAAGCAGTAGCTTAGGAATTCTTCTTGGTAGTACAGTCAATATATACAAGTTTATATGTAAGCTAGTTCCTGGTCTTCAGTTTGGTGCTCCTTTGAGTTAGTTGGCTGTATTAAGGGGTATTAGTATATAGGAAACTCTTGTGGGTTAAGAAAGGAGTTTCTTCTTGTGCTGCCAAAGTAAAGCTATGTGTATCATTAGTAGTCATGGTCCTGCTATGATTGTAGGTTTAGGGCTATGTAGTATGTCCTATACAGAATATATTTACCATTGTAAGAGATTTTGTAGTGAATAGATTGTGTTCTCTTTTATTTTTCTCTCAATTTCCTCCCATCTTAATTTCTCTATGATATATTTGGAGTGGACATTGCCATATTGGAAGTTTTGGTTTATCATAACCTTTTTTAAAACTCAATGCCCCTCCCTTGGCCACTATATTCTATTGACTGGCCACTTCACACATTGATGATACTAGGAATTTGCTATACCCTGTGTGATCAAATGATTACATTTTATAATCACAGTGGTTCAATTCACCTACTTTTTTATCTCATTTTTTTTATGGGAATGAAAAGGCTATGGAAATGCCTTACAAAAGCAGAGTTAGACCCTCTGTTTAGCCATATCCACTAACTAACAGTCTAAAGGGGGTTAGTGAAATACAATATTTTTTTATCTTATTTCAAATAATATAAGGGAGTGTCATTAATTTTGAGCTACTGCATTTGTGCCTTTAGTTGCTTAGTACTTGAGTTGGTGCTTAAGTTTTTGACAAAATAATGGTTATTCAAATGAGCACTGAGGCTTCCTAAAAACAAAATCAAGTAAAGAAAATAATTGCATTTGTCTGTCCTGCATCTATCATTTAGCTTCCACTATCTTTATATGGTTGATGAACTTTACTTCATGTTCAGAGTTGCTGATCATGAATAAGGTGTTGGTAGGGCAGCATTAGTAGTTCAATGTTTGATTTTGTTGTCTGATGTTGGTATACATGTGAAGAAAATCCGTTGAATTCAGATTGTACTTTGATCTTTTGTAGGTGGTAGTTGTGGACCTTGAGTATAATCGTATCACTACAACAGAGGAAATTCCGCCTATTCCTGAGCCAGAGTTTACACTTTTACGTGGTGAAATTTCAAAGTTATTATATCCCAATGTAGTTGGAATTGATGAGATGAAGGCTGGAATATTTGGTGCATCTGAGCATTTCCCTAAGTCTGGAACCAAGCAATGGGGAGAGGGTCATGACCTTCAGCTAAGGTGATGCTTGAATACCATCTACCTGACTTGCATAGTGTTCTTGCTGATTTCTTGGTGTGACTTGCGAAATCTTTAACAATAACCGTCTCTTCAGATGCATGATATAAAATTTTAAAAGTTGAAGAGGAATATACTGTTCCAGAGGTTAATTTGACTTTCCAGTGTTATAGGACTGCAGTATAGACTTTAGTATTTGCATCTTGTGGGCTCAATAACATCTTTTTTAGATAAAAACATAGGTAATACAAGACTAAAACAAAAAAAATGAGATGTCTAAAGAACATTTTAAGGCTTTTATAACAAGCATTGTCATGGCCTTTCTAAAAGTGATGAAGCTTTTGCAATATTAGTTGGTTATATGATGATTGGTTAGTGCTTTCTGTAAGACTTCCTGTTGCAAATCCTCAGATTAAACTCATCCCCGAAGTAGCATGTTTTTTCACTTGTATGATTTTTTTTTTTTATAAAAAAGAATATAACTAATATGAGGGGGATCAGTAACTTTGTCACTGAGCATCATACTCATGCAGCAAATTTGACAATGGTTTGGTCCAATTATATAAATGTATATAGTTCATAATGTATAATGTGATGTGTGTTATCACTAATGTGTCTCACGTGCAGGTTAATATTCCTGAAGTTCTTTGCAACGCTTTTAAGTGGTTATCGCAATTTCATAGTATGAATTTTCTATTCCTCATTAAATAAACTTGATTTTAACCTTTTATATAGCAACTTGTCATGACCTCTGAATATTTTCTTCTTGGTGTCAGGAAAACAGTGCAACTCATATTTTTAATACTCAAGCTTTTTTGAAAAAACGTTCTCGATCTACTAATAATCCCCCTGAACCCATGGTAATTTTATATCTTCATATACATCATATTCACCAATTAAAAGGGATGTTGAATACAATGGAAAATACTAATTCTTTTCCTTCCTTGGTTTTCACAGATAGCTCAATTCTTAGATTCTCATGGTTTCTTGGATTATTTGGAAAGAGGTGTAGGTTCTGATGAAAATAACAATAACCTTCTTGATAAGCTACAAGATGCAATTGGAAGGGGCCAAAATCCTATGTCAGTTCTTCCATCATCTTCTTTAGAGCCTGAGATTATTACTATATCAGATTCTGAAGTTGGATTATCAGGTGAATGAAAGTCTTCTGGCCAAATTTTTCCTGCAACTGTGACATATTCTGGATGTGAGTTAATATTTAATTATCATTTTTCCTCGGTTCTTCAGGATCTGGTGCCAAATATACTTATGATAGGTTTCCCTTAAACATCAGAACTGATGAGCAAGAAGAAAAGAGGAAGCAGGTTCTTGCAGCAGCAAGTAATGCCTTTGAGTACTCTGGAAGGCACACTCCAAGGTAATGCAAGTAATTCCTGAAAAGTTTAGCAAATAATATGCTGCAGCTCCATGTTTGTGTCTCAAATATATATAACTGCTGCCAACTGTTTCGTTGTACCAAGCATGACAAAGTTGTCTATGACGAACTCAGAATTTTGAGTTCTGTGAATCTACTGTTGTGTCTTGGAAGATAATTAGTTTCCTCATCTTTTGAGGGTAATACAGTCTGCTGTATCATTTTAACAGAGTTACTGAATTAACTTGATGTCATGTCTACTTTTACAGTTCTATTCTCTTCATCTTCTCTCTTCCTCTCATAGTTTCCCTTCTGTATTTTTCAGTAAGGACTCTATAGCAGATGGCCTTACTCCCCTAGAGAGAGCTGTAAGTAACATTTTCTGGATTGTTATCCTAGTGTTTCTATCATGTTAGTGTAAGGTAGATTGAAGTGGTCCCTAACATAAACATGTTAATGGTTCAGGCAGAAAGAGAGCGCATGGTGTTGGATATTAAGGTTAAGTTGCAGGTAACTTCTTGTTCTTTTTCACATACACTCTTCAATGTGTGTGTGTATGAGTGACAAGCACATCTTCAGCTGTATGCTTTTATCCATACTTGCTTAGCTTATTTCTGTCCGTGCAGTTACATAACTAACATGCTCAATGGAATTTTAGAAATTTATGGGTGCTTCTATCTGTATTTTGTTTAGAACATATATGGTAGTTTTCCCAGAACCCATTGTTTAATTCTTTCTTTTTTTTGGATTTTTATCTAGTTCTGTGAATAGCTGGTGCTTTACTTTACCTATTTATGGAAGTTTATATCTTTTTCCTCCTCTTATCCCGAATCTGTTTGTACATTCCTTTTTCCCATTTGTATGTCTATGCTCACCATGGAGATGTTCCTGTGAATTGATAGTTTAAGCAATCTATGCATTAGTACAGTTGGAGGGGTTTCATCTTCTCCATCAAAGCTTGGTGTTGACTCTGCTGATTCGCTTAAACCGCTATACCTACAAGTTTTTAAAGAAATAGAATGAATGAGAAGTGAGGTTTACAAGAATTGTTGTACATTCTGATGGGTTTATATTTTGCAAAGAATAATTAGGTTCTTAGAGATGTTTCATAGTTTTCTTTGTTCATTCTGGTGATGTTGAAAATCTAGTTTTTCTTCTACAAATTTTTATGGTGCTGCGTAGTGAGAAGAATAAAGGAAGCATGTATTTACGACTAGGCAGCTCATTGGATTTATTTGTCTAAATAGTAGACAAGGAACAGTAGACAAGGGACTCACTGCATAGGTTTTGATGTGTTTTTATCTTTTGTATTCGACCATTCTTGACACACATAGTGGTCTGAAAAACATTTTCTGATGATTTACAATGAATAGATTTCATGAGTATCTATATCCAAGTACGAAGCAGCAATTCTAGTAGTTATTGTAGGAAGGAGATAAATGCAACGTAAAATCTCAAATGAATGTTGGGATCACAATCTCTTGATCCTTGGTTCAGCTGTTACTCTATGCCATCTCCATCCATCTCATTCACGAATATACAATGATGGTAACTTGCACATGAATAGATAATGTCAAAGATAAAAACTTTTCCTCATCATCAAACTAATTCCTCATTCTTTCATTGTTCTTGCTGAGCTTGCAATGTATGCAATGGGACCCCAGATCCTTGTGCTACTCTCCACAACATCTAACAATGAAATTTCTGTTGAACTATTAGTTGGTTTCACTGTTTTTCAGTGGATGATGTATGAGTCGGTTAATTGCTTTACTTTCATTTTAATCACTTTCTGTTGGCTTATTGATGTTGAAGTTGTTGTAACTTATCTTTTCAATATTTTCTATGTTTTGCAATACTTATTTTTCTTTGGAACAGGGCTTGTGGCTACGGCTTCTTAGACTGGGACCAACAGATGATCCTCTTTCATCCTTTGAATATGGAACAATTCTTGGTATAGCTTTATCCTATATTTTAACTTTCTTGCTATTATTCAAGGTCAATATTTACCCTTCACATACACACATATCAATTTGGCAGCTCCCAGCCCTTTAAAATAAGTGAGTAATCGTTCATTGATTTCTTTTTTTTGGCAGCCTTGATTGAATCTGATGCTGAGGGGATTGGCGGTAGTGGTTTTGTTGAATGTATAAGGGAGCATATACATTCAGTTAGTAGCTTTTATATACTAACACTGATAATCAATTAATTAATTAATTTTTCTTTTCTTTTCTTTTTTTTTTTTGGAAACAATCAAGCTTACACTATCTATGTTTTTCAGGGTTGGCAATGTCAGCTAACTGAAGAACAATTTGTTGCTGTAAAAGAATTGGTAAACAAATCCCACGCCTCTTGTTTGCCTTGTATTCTTTTACAAATGTAATGCTGAAAAGAAATGCTTAGGAATTATTTTATACTTGAATTGAATAGTAGGTTTGTCTTTTAGCAATCTTGATATGCATCCAATTGCCCCAAGTTTCCTACATCAGCTTGGGTGACATTTCTCGTATCAAACGTATCCAACCCCTGCCTTCCCTGTCTTCAAAGAAATTCACCATCTTGCTATTGTAGTATTATGATATTAATCATTGCATTTTGCTTTTCCTCAGCCATAATACAATTTGCTACTTGCATGAATTATAAGACTGCATTTTCATATTTGGCTTTTGAAAACTTCTGTGCAAACAATAAAACCTAAATGGCTGACCTTTTGATTCATTGTTCAAGTCAATTGGAGAACTTCACCTGCAAATGGAGTATGATTTCAAAGTGTCACAATGACACTTCACATTTGGTCCTTTGGCAATTAAAATAACGATGAAAAAATATTTTACATTTCTGAAGTTATTAGAACTGTAATTGTGCTAATCAATTAATGATTACAAAGGACAAGAAATGCTAATTAAAAAAACAAACTTATAAGATAGCATGGTACATTTCTTTTAAACTATTAATTTAGCAAATGATCTTTATGTGGAAGCTTTTTCTT
This sequence comes from Vachellia collinsii, assembly GCA_006871305.1. NCBI lineage: Eukaryota > Viridiplantae > Streptophyta > Magnoliopsida > Fabales > Fabaceae > Vachellia > Vachellia collinsii. Next base: position 30,586 of record QFDD01000452.1, on the reverse strand, counting down.
AATTCACTTGTTTTATTTTTAAATTTATTTGTATTTCCAGCTAAAAACTGCTATCAACCGTGCAACCTCCCGAAATGATTTGTTGACTATTAGAGATGCCCTTGAAGTTTCTTCTGATATGTACAAGAAAGACATAAATAATGTGGCAGATTATGTCCAGCGCCATCTTATTTCTCTATCTATTTGGGAGGAGCTACGGTATGTACTGCATGTTACAATTTATCCATGGTTTAATCATCAAGAGTTTAGTTGCATAATAATCATTTGTTGTATCATTACATGGATGCTATTAAATTCTCTTTCCATTGCACATGGCTTATGTTTTTCCTCTTTGCTTTCCTTTGTTTGTTTGAGTATCATGAATGGTTTTAACTGTAATACTTTGAGCAAACTTTCACTTAAGCAATCAACTGGCTGACTAATATCGTATCTAGGTTAAATTTCTAGCATGGTGTCTTTAAAGGGCCAGAAATATATGAGACTTGTCTGTAATATTAGTTTCCACTTTCCAGTATAAGGTGATGAATGTCATTGTATATAAGAAGGAATCATCAAGGTTAAGATGGGCACCTAAGTTTGGTTAAGAATCTCTTTACAGGTTAGCTTTGAGGAGATAAAACTAAATGACTTAATGGCCTGTTTGCTTCAATTGCAGGCTCTTTTAGGATAGTAATCCACAATGCATTACAATTGGAAAGTGTTTTTGGTTACTTTTTTCCCTGTAGAATAATCCATATTACTCTGGACTAGGCATCTATTGTTGTAGAAAGAAAGGTGAAAGAGAGAGAAGAACAGGGAGAAGAGAGCAGAAGAGAGAATAAAAAGGACAAGAGAAACTGGAATTATTCTAATGATTCATGAGTCCAAAAACATGAGAAAATAAGACTGATAACTACCTTATTTATAAGTCGTAATCCTAATGCTACCTAGATATCTAATTCAAATCTGGATAAGATAAATAATATCTAATCTAAATCCTAATAAGATAAATAGCCAATATATCTGATATATAATATTTACTCTAAATCCTCATAAGATATCTTAGAGATCCAAATCCCATATTTTAAATTAAATAAAATAAGTACCTGGCTATTTATTTATAAATTACATATCAGCATCTCATACTACATTGGTTTCCATCAAAAACTAACCCTGAATTGAGTTATTTATAAAAATTTAATTCCAATTAATAGAACTCCACATTATTTCATTTTTGATGTATTTACATCTTTTAAAGCCCATTATTTTTATGAGGATTCCGATCATAAAGAGTTAGTAGGTTAATATGTAATTTACATGCAGGTTTTGGGAAGGCTATTTTGACTATTTAATGGAGCAATCTTCAAACAAGTAAGGGTTTCTTGTATTTGATTTTTCTATTATTGTCTTTTGTTTCCCTTTCTGTGAAGATGTTCTTCCTCTGCCTTATTTCTTTCTCTTGTAAATGTTTAATAAAATCTTCTTTTTAAACATCAAAATCTTCTTCTTTTTAAACATCTACAGTTCTATGTTGTATATCATATTGTTCAATTTATGTATCTCTATTAATGTATGCTTTTCATGACATTCTGCATTTTGTACTAATAGTGCAATTTTTTTATTTTTTGGCATCTATCATGTACTATCAATGTGGTGTGCTGTTTCTTTTGTGGACCTTTGCTGATTTTTCTGCTATAGGTCAAATTGGTCTTACGTTTTGGTTTCTTAACTTAGATAGCTAAGTGATAGTTCCAGCCTGACCAATAGCTCTATCATCCACCTAATCGTGATTCAATTTAAATTCTTTAGGGATTGATTTTGTTATCTTGGCACTATCAATGGATGAGTTACACTGAGGAATATTTAAAAATAATTTTGTAGCACACAATTTTTTGTATGATCAAAGCCATATTGACATCCCATCACTGACTGTAGTAAGTCTGATTCATGCTGTTAATTTGTTCCCAGCATGATAAGAGACTCCTAAATAGGGTTCAAGAGGCTATTCTTTAGCCCTTATCCCTTGACATGTTTGCTAAATAATAGGATGATTCAAATCTTTAAGAGACATTAAACTGTATTTGCTGCAAAATGAACTTTAGCAATGGAGAGAATCTTCTTAAAGTGGGATATCTGAAACTGTAAGAATAAAGGGAAGCAATTTTGAACGCTCTGAAAGTGTTATACTGCCACATTACTATTGAAGAAGAATCTAAGCTTGACATATAGGCCAAGTGGTATAAGCCAAGTGGTATAAGTCTAGCTGCTCAATAATGATATCCATGCATTCCCTCTTATGGGTGCATATATTGGCTTATAAGAATGTTAATAGCATCATGATGTGCATTTATGTGCTGGAAAAATCTCAAAGGTAAATATCTAAGGTTCATGTTTATTCTTTCTGCCCGAAAAATGGATTAGTTTACCCTGAGTAACAGAAAATGTTGTTTTTTCTTTTCATATCTAGGTATTAAAGGAATGCAATATATTGTCATTTTGTGCGTTCTGTTGATTCAGAGATATTATCATCCTGTAACATTTTAAATAATGAGTAGTATATTGATCAAATAAAGAGTTGTATTTACCTACTACTTTTATTTATCTATTTCTTCCACTGTACCCATTCAGTACCAACCCTTCAATAAGATGAATACTATCTACTTTTCCAATCATTGATTCTTTTAAAGTCCATTGTTACTTGAAATTGAGAGATATGTTTATTTTTCTCTTCTCAAGTACTTACCCAAACACTCGATTTTCCTGGTTTTAATACATCAAATCAGATGTGGGCGTATTATTCTGTAAAAATACCATTGTTTATGAGTTGACCATCTTGTGCCAGGTCAGCTAACTATTCATCTCTGGTGACAGCACAGCTCATTGTAGTGGCATCGCATATGGTATTGTTTTTCTTTTCGTTTGCTTAGTTTGTCCTGTTATTATTCCAAAATTCATCGAAGGCAAGTTGGTTTCACTTTTATTTGTCAAATACTAAATCTTCTGTGCTTTTTCCTACCAATGATACAGGTTGGACTAGGACTTCCTGACAATGATGCTTGGTACATGATTGAAACAATAGCTGAGAGAAATAATGTTGGGTCTAAGCAGTTTGTAAGTTAGATTCTGTGTTTCAAAGCATGATTCTATGTTGAGTGCATAATTTATTGCTACCTCAAATCCTAAATATGAAAGTTAGATAAAGGGTTTACTTCAATCCTAAATATAATACCTCAATCCACTTTGTCTTCTAAATTCATAATTGTTTGTCCAAAATAAATAAGAAAACCAAATTTGAATTTCAAGTCATGAATGAGATTAGAGTTGAATCTCAACACTCTTCTCAAGCTGGGCAGAACTTTGAGCTTAACAATACCTGACCTTGCTTTTAATCAATCATTATTTTAATTTTGGATTTTGACTTTATCTTCGTTACTCCTTGCTATGGAGTCTCCATGACTTTTTTTCTTCTTTATCCTTTTCATTTGAGTTCTCTTTGTGCTTATTTTGGATTAGCTTATTTTTTGCTTAGTTTACATGCTTTTGCACTATATGAGGTAAGCATGTGAAATAGATTTTGTTTCAAATTGCATAAATAAGTGCTTTTGTGGTATCAAATCATGGTCCCAAACAATCTCTCTCTCTCTCTCTATTTTTCAGATAATATTGTAGGATATACAAGTTGGTGAGGTTAAAGAAGCTCTTAAGAAAATTGAAAATGATAAAGCTGTTGGTCCATATGATATTCCTATTGAGGTTTGGAAATGTTTAGGTGAAGAGGGTGTGTTGTGGTTTTCTAAGTTATTTAATGAAATCCTTCGATCCAAGAAAATGCCTAATGATTGGAGAAGTACATTAGTCCCAATTTATAAGAATAAAGGAGATATTCAAAACTGTGCAAACTACAGGGGATTAAATTTATAAGTTATACAATGAAATTATGGGAAAAGGTGATTGAGCATAGGTTGAGATTAGAGATTGGTATTTCTGAGAATCAATTTGGGTTGATGCTAGGAAAGGAAGAGACTTACATATGGTTTTCATTGACCTAGAAAAAACTTATGGTTGTGTGCCTAGGGATGTTCTTTGGAAAGCTTTGGGAAAGAAAGAGATGTGTGTGTCTTATATTAAAGTCATTTAGAATATGTATGAGGGGTAACAACCGGAATTAGAACGCTTGGAGGTGGGACAAAGGACTTTCCAATAACGATTGGCCTACATTAGGGATCATTTTTGAAACCCCATTTGTTTAACCTAGTATTAGGCATTCTAACTAAGCTTGTCGAAGAAGAAATCCTTAAGTGCATGCTCTTTATTGATGATATAGTTTTTTTGGCTTAATCCAGGGAAGAGAGTAACTTTGAACTTGAGATTTGGAGAAGGCCTTTAGAGTCAAAGGGCTTTTGTCTGAGTTGGAATAAGACATAATATATGCATTGCAATTTTATTAAGAGACAAGTTGGAAGTAATGTGGAGGTGACGTTGGGGGATCAAATCATTCCTCAAGTGACAAAGTTTAGATATTTGGGATCAATTGTACAAAATGATGGTGAAATTGATGGTATTGTTAATCATAGAATTCAAGCTAGATGGTGTAAATAGGGGTAGGCTCCTGAAGTTATTTGTGATTGAAAAGTGTCTAAATAAAGTAGAAGGAAAGTTTCATTGTATGGCTATAAGGCTAACATTGCTATATGGTAGTGAATGTTGAGCTTTAAAGGGACAACATGAGTGTAAACTGAGGGTCGTTGATATGAAGATGCAAAGATGGATGTGTGGTCATACTAGAATGGATAGGATTTGTAATTATGAAATTCCTGAACAAGTTGGTGTGGTAGCCATTGAGGAGAAAATGGTGGAGAATCGTTTGAGGTGAGTTGGACATGTGCAGGGGAGGCCATTGGAGGCATTAGTATGGAGGGTGGACCAAACAGTGTGAAATTCTCTGGAAGGGGTAGAAGAAGATCGAAGTGTACTGTCTAGGAAGTTATAGAGAGAGATCTTTTAGTTAATAATCTGTTTAATGATATATTTTATGATAGAGCATAATGACGTCATTTGATCCATATAGCTAACCCTATCTAGTGGGATCAAGCTTTGTTGTTGTTGTTGATGTTGTATTGTTTATTTGTATTAGCTTGTCCATTTATTTTAATGCCTTGTAGATGAAACTTTGGCTTAATTTGTGAAATCTGCTGAAATATTTCTTTCATGATTGTTTCAGATAAAACTTAGAGGGTTCTTGTCACATATTCAGCAGCTACGTAATGGTTACTGGGGGGTCACCTCTATGAAAGCACAGTCTTTGTCATCCCTTGCATTGCCATCCCCGCGTACAATAGATGCAAAAGATGAGCACCAGCAACCTGCTGAGGCAACTGGAAGAAGCTGGGTGCAAAGCATGTTCAGCCGTGATACAACATCAAGATCTAGCTCATTCAGCCGAGTTCGTAGATGGACTTCAGATGGGGGTACTTCTTTGTTATAACGTTATGCTAGGGACAAAATTGGTCATGGGCCTTTGACTAACAGCTTAAGAATTTTGGACAAAATATGGTGAATGAGGAGGGCTTGAACTGATACTTATGTCACTGTAGCAACTCTGTGTATTTATATCACACTGAAGATGGAGATTAATTATAAGATAAGCTGCTGTTGATAATGATAATGGATAACTGAAACCCCTAAACAATTACATCCTGTAAGACTCTAGATAAACTCTTGAACCCCATGTTGAGGTTTCTCCACAGTTCCAAAACTGTTTTAGAATATTCAGCATAATTTATGTCATTAATGCTTTTGGGATGAAAGGGCTTCTGTGCAAGGAGGCATTTTAGTGGTAGTAATGAAGCTATGAATCGGGATTCAACTAACGTCTCAAGCTTTTATAACTAAATGGCTGTTGACACTTGATGCATTATGTTCTAGTATGATTATTTTGTCTTGATTCTTAAATAGCATTAGCAATACGACTGAATTTTACCATTTTATGTGTTTAGCAGCAAATGAGAATGATACTTCTCGTAAACAAGAAGTATCAACTACTGGGCAGAAGAAGCTTCAAACCAATGTTCGCATGCTTAGGGGTCATAATGGGCCCATTACTGCTCTTCATTGTGTTACCAAGCGAGAGGTATGGGATTTGGTGGGTGACCGTGAAGATGCTGGCTTCTTTATCAGTGGAAGCACTGACTGTTCAGTAAGTGTCCTTTTCTATTTTTTTTTATTAATATGAATTAACCCTTGCTATAATAAGAAATTTATTAATTCAGTGATGTTTGTTGTGCTTAAACACTAATGCAGGTTAAGATATGGGATCCTAGTCTTCGGGGTTCCGAACTCAGGGCAACTTTAAAAGGACACACAAGGTTCTCTCTCTCTCTCTGTGCGCGCACGCGCTTGCACACGCACGTGCGCATCTCCCTCATATGTGAACTTTTTCTTTTTTGACTTTAAATAAACCCTCATATGCAACAAGCTCAACATTAAATGCAGAACTGTTCGTGCCATAAGTTCAGACCGGGGTAAAATAGTTTCAGGATCTGATGATCACTCTGTTCTAGTGTGGGATAAGCAAACAACTCAGCTTCTAGAGGAGCTTAAAGGCCATGATGCACAGGTATGTTAACTTTTGAAAGTTTTGCGGGCTGTGTTTTATAATAACAATGTAGGGGGACATTTTTGTAAATGGGTCATGAAATACTTGGTTTGGATGTTGAAACTAATTTTGGACAGCCAACCTTGTAGGTTAGCTGTGTACGCATGCTTTCAGGAGAGCGTGTTCTAAGTGCATCACACGATGGCAATGTGAAGATGTGGGATGTTAGAACTGATACTTGTGTTGCAACAGTTGGTCGTTGCTCTAGTGCCGTCCTATGCATGGAATATGATGACAATGCAGGAGTGCTGGCTGCTGCTGGAAGAGATGCGTATGTTTATAAAATTCAATATTAGATGCTTGCTTTTATGTGTGATTGCCAACAGGGAGATTTGAAAAGCTTGTATTATCATTGATCAATATTGGGTGCAAGATATAATCAATTCTCACTGAGCCAGAGCACCCATCTTGGCTAGAAACTAGAGAGAGAAAATAAAAATCTGATCTTGAATATTTACACATTAATAAGGAGAAATGGAAAAAGTAAATAAATAAAATACATTAGTGCTTATTTATTTTGGGAATTTCTGCAATGAATCGGGTATTTTGTCATTGATTTTTTGTCTATGATCTAATCTCTTGCTTGCATCACAGGGTTGCTAACATATGGGATATCCGTGCGGGTAGGCAGATGCATAAGCTCTTAGGACATACACAATGGATACGGTAAACAGAGGGAACTTAGATTTTATACTCATTACTCATCTCTCATTGTAAATTTTATTAATTTGTAAAAGTGAAGGAACTATCTGATCCTATATTAAAATTGCAGGTCCATAAGAATGTCCGGTGATACTTTAATTACTGGTAGTGATGATTGGACAGCAAGAATATGGTCTGTTTCTCGAGGAACATGTGATGCTGTTCTAGCATGCCATGCAGGGCCAATACTGTGTGTTGAGTATTCTCCTCTAGACAAAGGAATTATAACAGGTGTGCCATCTCAGATTCTTGCTATGCTATTGTCTGATCCTTTTTTTGGGTGGGGTGGATTTGGAGAGAATTTTAGATGAGAGAAGTTTCTTGTTCTGTGCTTATATTCAGGCGCTAACTAAACTGTTAAAATGCTTCTTTACAGGGTCATCTGATGGCCTTGTAAGATTCTGGGAAAATGATGAGGGTAAGAGCTTTGGCCATCTTATATTGTTTCAAGTTCAGCTATTTTACGGTCTTGATGTTTACTTTCTGTTTAATTTGCACACCATTTGTTGTATTTTATTTAAGGTTTCATTTGTGCAAGACATAGCATCATCATTATTCACTGGAATAACTGCCCCCTGCGATGCCAGGGATGTTTAAACTTAAAAGAAAATTTAGAATTACTCCCTTCGGTCCTTATTATAGACCTATTAACAACTTTACTTAGATTAAGGAATTCAAATAAATTTGTTAATGCTTTTAACATTTAAAAATGACGCTCAACGAAGTTCATTAATTGAAAAAAGTTGTTTATTTAGTTAGAAAATATCATAGCAAATGACAATTAGGGGGGAAATTTAATATGATTTATCTAAAATCTGTGAACCTGTCTCGGTATCCCGTTGCTATGATATTTTATAAAAGCATAACACTTCAGAAATTTGTAGCCATATGTGAAATGTCATGGGCACTATTGTTGGACACAATTCAGAACTTTAAAAAGTGTTTGAACTTAAATTTTGTTTTGCTGTTATGTCTGCATCAATGTTTATTCTTAGATGACACCAAATTTGCATAGATGTGGATAGTAGACACAGAAGCACAGACTTATTTGTGCAGGTAGATCTTCTTGGTCTTAGGTTTAGCTTGCTTTAGTGAATATAACTTAATGAAAGATGGCTGCTGCATCTTTTGATGTTGCAAAACTATTTTTTTAGTCAACAGAAAATCTTTCAAGAAGAAGAATTCCTTTTTTACAGGGTAATCTTCTTTTTAGAAGAAATGAAATACCAGAATGCTACACAAATGTATAGGGTAATTTTCTTTTCAGAAGAAATGAAATTCTAGAATTTTATGGGAATGTATAGCATATTAGCAATTCAGTAATCAACAAAAGGGCACCTTTTGTAATGAGTGGGTAGACGTGTTGTTTCATTGGTTTCTTGGGTTTGATGTGTTCCATAGTATACTGAACTGCACTTTGTCCGTATGAATTCTTTGAGAGTCATTTAGTATTTGTGCTCAATCACTTGCTTCCAAGATTCATTTGGTGACTAATGCTACCCTGCAGTTATTCATGAAACTAAATATTTAATACATCTGTCACGGAATTTTTAATCCACCTATATGGCCTTTTAATCTTACCACCATATCAGATAAAGATAGTTAGGTAGCTTATATTTATTAATAGCAGTTGGAAAACGTGTGGAGTGTACATGCGTTTCTTTTCTTTTGTTTTTTTTTTTTTTGGGAAAAAAGGCATCTGGTACCCCTTGGTGATGTTACACTTTGCATGTGCAGGAGGTATAAAGTGTGTAAAAAATGTAACAATTCACAATGCTGCCATAGTGTCTATCAGTGCTGGGGAACACTGGTTAGGAATTGGAGCAGCTGATAATTCCATGTCTCTCTATCATCGGCCTCAAGAAAGACTTGGTGGATTTTCTGGCCCTGGTTCCAAGATGGGTGGTTGGCAACTTTACAGAACACCACAAAAAACACTTGCTACGGTATGCATGGTCTTTTGCTTCTTTCTTTCTGAATTTATTTATTTGTTTGTTTCTTAATTATTTATTTATTATATATTTCATTCTTTTAAAGGACCATGTTTCTGTTTCTAATATTCTTTGCATCCACAATGGATATTTCTTTGTTTATGCGCAAATTCTCTGAATATGTCAGATGTACTTGCAACTGTTATTATGGCATTATGACCATTAATTTTCAATTTCCTCGCATCTGTAAAGCCGTGATATTTCAATTGGGCAAGTTGCCTCAAGAGAAATCCTTATCATTGCCTTGGAAGGGTGCATATATGTGGCAGCAAAATATTTGTAATTCTGATTTACGGTCCTCAGTTCCTTTACCATTGGCCCTAAACTTTACAACAAGAAATTCAATGTCTCTAGAGATTAATAAATTAATTGGCCCCTGCTATTTATATATACAGGTAAGATGCATGAGTTCTGACCTGGAGAGGAAAAGGATATGCAGCGGTGGTCGTAATGGAATTTTAAGGCTGTGGGATGCCACCATCAACATCTGATCTTCACTGATATCCACTTGAATTTTCATGGTTAACACCTGAAAGAGAAGCTTATTCCTGATGGCGATAGCGTACAGGCCACAGTATTCTTGTCTATTCCCCATACGTATATAATATATATGATCTCTTATGAGTTAAAAACCAAGAATGCAATTTTGGTTAACGTAATCTCTGCGAACAGTTCATTGTTTCTTGTCTGTAGAATTTGATACGTACTGAATATACATACTTACAAGGAACGAGCAAATACTGCTATAGTGGATAAATTTTTTGTCAAGGTTGATTGAAAATTAATTTGCGCTTCCGGACGTTGCTTCATTGGGCTGGAATTAAAACTGATTGGTGGTTATCCATATTAAGCTAATAATACTAATGGTTACACAAGTCATTGTCCATCAAAGACAAAATGCAAGAATGCTTCAAACAGTCAATAATAAGTGAAACAAAACAAGTCGTTTCTGGAAACTTTTGCCCAAGTGTAATCAATAACTACACGTTTTCCCCTGAGAGCTTGCATCCAAAATGTATTTTCCCTTGTGAGATATTTTAGAAGCATTTTCTTAAAGATTCTAGCAGAAAGTATGCACCAAGGGAGGAATAAAAGATGGGAGAACAAGAGCTATGTCAATTTAGTTTTCTTAGACTTGATGCCCGTATTCTCAGGAACGTCGTCTTCTTCTGATGAAGACGCTTCAACTAAATCATCAGGCACATCTTGAGGAGCATTATGCTTAGTTATAAAATCCTTCAATATGACCATGCTTCTCTCTTTTAATGAAACTAATTGCTCCGACAGAGAACCATTGTCAGACTGAACAGAATAAGATTCTGCACCAAGACGAAGTGTAGCTTTAACTAGAGGCTTATACGGCACGGCATCACAGGATTCAGCTTCCATCACAACCCTCACTCTGCATTATAAACAATTGAGAGGCATAAAAAAAAAATGTTAAATTCCAATTAGAGACAACGAGATTACAAAACAAAGTAACCCAAAGACAACAAACTTGATACAAGAATCTCAAGGAAACACTATAAAATCTAGCATACCGACGATGTCGAGCTAAACCACACTCAACATGTTTTGGCCAGTCCAAAACCATGTTTACTCAAAAGCAACGTGGAGGTGGCAAACGTCTTGAGTCATATCCGACCAAGGTTTCTGACTAAAAGTATATTTAAAAACAGCTTTTAGAAGTACTTTCACGTAAATCGAGATAAAACTCTCACACATACTTATCTTTGATTATGTGTATGTTTGAGAATAACTTTTTTAATTGATTTTATGCAATCCGAAATAAGTATGTGAGAGAAGTTTTATCTCGACTTACGTAAAAATGCTTTTTAAATGATTGCCAAACAAACCCTATGTACAATCACTTTTCAAAAGTTATTCCTAAACGGACTCAAAGAAGGTGCAACTAATACAATGGTTGTGTAAACCATCATCATAATGAGGTGCTCCAAATCAACATTCAGCTTTTGCTTGCTATATATTTACAACCCAGTCCATAAGTAATTAACTGAAAGACAGAGAAAGGATGGGGGCCCGGGGGGGGGGGCGCGAAACTCACGTGAGGATATAGTTAGTTATTAGAGATTTGATAAGCAAGAGAATCGAATGTCGAATGTTCCCCCTCCACAGAGCCACATTGCACAAAACAAAGGAAAGCTAAAATACAAAGCACATGAAGAAGGTAATCGAGAACCCAAGAACAGTTTGGTTGTTGCAGCCAGAAGGAAGATACTACTACAGTTAAATTCGAAACTATTTCAGGAAATAAAAAGTACCCAACCATTTCAATTGAACAAGCACGCCTTAACGATCACAGACCTCTCAGCCTCAAGAAAAACACTACTATGACACTAAACGATCAGAAATAATACGTAATCTCAGCTAAACAGTTCTACGCTGAGTGGGCAAGTAAACTAACTCAAATTCCCAAAAATATGGGAACCAAAATGGTAAAAAGAAAGAAAACGATAACATAACAGTCGAGAGTGTCATAAAGCAACCATTTGCACTATCCTCAGTGTGCCTCATCATCGACAGTGAGAGGAAACCTCTGTAACATGAAAGAGCCAGAGGGAGTGTTGGGATTATTACCTGAAGAAAACGGAGACGAAAGATCCCCCGCCTCAGCCGCTGCAGGTGATGGGCGAAATGAGGGGAATGAGAAGGGATCCAAAGATGGGTCTTTAGGCCTGTAAAGTTTATCTTTGGGTGATAGCCTGCTAAGTCTGGGCCCAAGTTGTGAGTTTACAAAAACATAAATAGGGCTAGGAATAAAAAAATAAAAACACATAGGGCTTGTTTAATAATTTTTTTGAGTAAATAAATAATTTACCTATATTAGCTCTTATCAGGTTTAAGTTTTAATTGTTTTTTAATTTCAGTTTTTCTTTCATTGCACACATGATAAAAAAGAATGATTACATACTTGAATTATATGTTTTCATTTTTTAATCATCCATGTTTAGTCACAATACCCATATGCATTAGCATCTTCCCAAAAAAATAAATGGGACATCCTGTTTTCAGCGAGATCGGGATGAGACAAAGAGCGGGATGGGTTATGAGACAGATTTTTAGTCCAGTGTCTCTTTTGAGATGGGACATGAAACACACATGTCCCTTTTCAGTTCTATCTCATGAATATTTCTAATATTTATTGTCTGATAATAAATTAAATATGATTATCTTTAATAAATTTTACATATGCTTATGTGCTTGGAAATAAATTTACAAACTCTGTGAAAAAAAACATACGAGTATAATAGAAAAACTCTTGCAATAAAAAATTTAATCAATCATATTATTCATTAAACTCTGAACACACTAATTAGAAATAAATAGGATATCATTAAACTATCTTTTGCGATTGTTTCTTGAGGCCCGGGCCCAATATCGTCTGTGCTACCCAACTCATCCCATAGAACTTCTGTAATTTATTGTCTCTGGGAAATAAACCCCGCACCTGTATGACTTGCGAAGGACGAAGTTTGTTCCGAGAGGAACCCAGGCCTGAGTCGTGCACTCTCTAATCCTATATATCTACCGGAATAACTGAATGAACAACGGTTAAACAAGATCCCATCCAAGTTAGCATCGTTTTCCTGATCACGCATTACCGCCAAGAAGTCTGTTTGGTAAAATCTGAAGAGAATAGATCAAGTTCAGACATGGAGTCTCCGCATGGTGGATCCGAGAGAGACAAATCCAAATCTTCGTCTTCTTCTCCGATCTCTGTCGTCTCCAGCTTCTGGAAAGGTATCCAAATTTCGGATGTCTATTACTAGCATCATGTTGCATCTTTCTCTTCGACTTCGAACTTCAGTTACACACAATTTATTTCATATAAATGATCGTTTAACTCACTGCCGCTGAGTAATAGTTCTTTCGTAGCATCAACCTTTGTGGCTGTTTACTTTTGAATAATAATTAATTGGTGAGATGTGGTAGATATGAGGAGTATGATTGCGTAATGAGGTTCTTTTCTTAACAAAAAAAACAATTGGTTTTGTCCACCACTCCAGGATGCTTTATCGTTATAGATTCTGACATTCTGCTGAACTTTGAATAAAATAAAATAAAATTTCAAATTGATGGCTCACTCATAAATGAATTTTCAATCGTTTTAATCAGACCGAATTGAGCTCAGTCTTCACTTTTTAATGCCAAACAAAGTTAGTAAACTTTATCCTTTCTACTTTATGAAATCGGTGTAGCGCGCATCTAAAAGATCTTGCACAGAGATGAAGTGTAAATGGTCAAATAAATATGGCATTTAACTTCCTTTCTTGAACATTTTAGCAACATTATCTTCTTTCTCTCCTGTATTTAGAGATATCATCAGAATATTAAATTCTTGTTTTGATTATGGCAGAAATTGTAATCTTTAGTTGATTTCATACGTTAATCTATGGTAACTAACTCATAACCGATGTGAATTAATCCTTCGTCAACAAATAGTTTAATCATAGAATGCGTATGATGTGATGAATATTGCTATATAAATGGCTTGTTTCTGCACTCATATTGTTTCTTATCTTTTTTTTGATAAAAGGCAAAATAATATTAATTAAAATTAAAATTGCAATGTTATAAACTAAAGTAAAACCAACTACAAATAAAGGAATTACAAGTTTGGTAATAATAGAAGCTTGATTCTACTGAGATCGAGAAGTTTAAAAAAGAGACAACAGGGGGCTATATCCTTCCAAACTGTGGCTGAAGAAGAGACTTGAGCCACATTATTGGGAATGAAGAGCTTTGATATGCATGTAATGCGCAAATCCTCTTGTTCACAGAGCAGCCCAGATTCACAAATCCAAAGAATCGCTATCCTTGAACACAAAAAGATAAAAATATCATGATCTGCAGATATTCGTGTCTGTACGAATTTGTGCATTGCAGAATCATTATGCAAGATCACACCATAACAAGATGATTCCCTGTTCAATTTGACTTTGTTTCTTATCTGATTAGAAGGAGATGAACTCATTAACATTTTTATTACATATACTAGTATATTTTTCCCATTATCCGTTTCCTCTTTGATTGATTATACTATTATGCTTTGATGCTGGCTAGTTCAAGCCTTTATGAAATTTGCAGTTGGAATATCAAGTGCAGTATCTGTGTTATTTAAAGCTCTCAAACTGTTTTCCTCTTATCTTGTTTTGATGCAAGTATTTGACCTGATTAGGTCATTTATATCCACCTTTTTGATACATTGGTGCACTAGCGCCAATAAAATCCCATTTTGAACCAAATAAAATTTCTCTCCTTTACAGATTTTGACCTAGAGAAGGAGAAATCTATGTTGGATGAACAAGGGCTCCGGATTGCAGAAAACCAGGAAAACAGTCAGAAAAATAGGCGGAAACTTGCAGAGAGCACTAGAGGTATGCTTTAGCCACTGCATCCAAATTATGGTGGAAAGATAGACATAAAGGAATGGACCTAAGATGATCTGGCCACATTCTTGATCCTACACTCAACCCTATAATACGGAAATTTGGGTCACTCCCCCTGCCACACCCGTGAGAGGGACACAAGGGTTAACATCATTTCATATATCTGCATTATTTCTTTTTTTTCTTTTTATTTGGTGTAAACTGAATGCAAGTGATGTTGCTTCCAGATTTTAAGAAAGCTTCACCTGAGGAGAAGTTAGGTCTGTTTAATACCTTGCTTAAGGGCTACCAAGAAGAGGTGGATAATCTTACTAAGAGAGCCAAATTTGGAGAAAATGCTTTTCTTAACATCTATCAAAAGCTTTATGAGGCTCCTGATCCTCATCCAGCTCTTGCATCAATTGCTGTGAGTTCTAGCATTTAACAATTGGTCCATTTGAACAACTTTAAATTGTCAATTTCTACGTCTAATATCATATGTACATGATGGAAATTTTGCAATCTTGTGAAATGTGTTACGTATGGTTGCATGGGAGAGACCAAAGAGTTCTACAATCGCTACTTCATGTACAAATGTACAATTTAACAATACTTTTCTATTCAAGGAAAATAGGAATACTGGCATTCTCTGTAGTGGTACAGTTGTATGAATAATGAAGGTTAAGAAAGTCATTGGCATGCAGTTGCAAATCAGAATTTCTTATATGCATTCTGTTGATATCTTGAACCAAATGTCCAAATGAATCAGCTCCACTCTGCTGCCACATTTACTTGATGCCCATGCCAGACTCCCTTTGCTTTTTATCAGTACCATACATCATGGCAACTATCACATTATGTTATAAACATCATGAAAATTAGTGCCTTATACAGTAGCATCTATCCTTGTGGTAATTTCTATGCCATTTCTATGCTTTTATTACAATTATATCAGCTACGTCAGTGTAGCTCCATCCAAACTATCAATAATACATTTGTCCAATTTGTGATCATTTAAACACTGAAATATGCGAATTTATATTATCCAAATGTCAACTGTCTTTGCTTTTACTCTTTGTATATCTTTTATCTAATGCCTGCATGTACATGGTTTTTCCTGGGATAGAAGCCAAACTTAGGTCTCTGGTAATATGCTGCTAAGAATTCATCATTTTGCCTGCTTGTGCTACCAACTGGGAAGTAATGTGCATATCTGCATGTGATTATTTATATTCTGGCTTTATTTCTTTGTACAGGAGCAAGATCTCAAGTTGTCTGAGCTGGAATCTGAAAATCGGAAAATGCAAGTTGAGCTTGAAGAATTCAGGGCTGAGGCAACTCACTTGAAGAATCAACAGGCTACAATACGAAGACTTGAAGAAAGAAATCGGCAATTAGAGCAACAGGTGTTAATGTTTTGGATATTAGAAATACTATTTCCTTCGATTTTCTTTTTTTGAACCTACCTAACAGTTAACTTTTTCCCCTGTTCTGTATTGTATGCATGCACTTGCCTATATTGTCATGGGATGTTGTAATATGCCTGCTTATATTCTTCTGTTCGTTCAGAATTGTTTCCCGTCCAAATTTGATATTGTGGTCTTTATGAGGGTAAATAAATCTTGGGTGTAGTTGCAAATGCGGTAAAGACTAGAGAGATTTGCATCTTGAACATTATATAATACTACTTAGAGAAAAGCCCTATTGTGATCCTTGTTCCTTGACATACAGATTAATTTCTGTTTGGTCCTTTACAAATTATCTATTTGAATTAGTCCCTCACTTTACTTGTGCTTAAATTACAGCAGTAACATTTTCTTACTAATAACATCAATGAGTTTGAATAAGTTCTACACCAGTTATATGATATTTTTCTGCAAATGAGCATGCAGATGAAGGAAAATGTGATGCTTGTGAAAAAGAACTCTGCCATGTATGCCAGTGCCACAAAATGTCTCTGCTAATTGTGAAAGTTGGCCTAGCTCAAATGTTGGGTCTCTGTGGTTTTAATTACAGTTCAAACCATATCTAACAAATTTGTTATCATGCCGGTGAAGTAATAACAAATTATCTTAAAATTCTATATACCATCTTTGGTCTGATCGTTGTATTGATGATTTATTCTCTGATGATATGCAATGCGACTAGATCACATCCAGATGCTATCAATGCCAATTGATTGATCCTCTATTATACCCTCCTGTCATGAGTTAGCTTACAATTGAACTTACATGTGTCAGATGGAAGAGAAAATAAAAGAAGTTGTTGAAATTAAGCAACGCAGTCTGGCAGAAGAGAACCAGAAAACGTTGGAAGCTATAAAAGAGAGGTATGTTAAGTTGTAACAAGCAATTGAGACTACTTTCATTTATTTGCAAATTGTTTATATGGCTTTCTAGCGCTTCTTTTTGATCATTTATCTCCTGCTGGGACCATCCTTTTGTTCTATCTTGGCATTACATAAATATATGATGCATGAGCCCCTTTGATATGCAGAGAACAATCATTACAAGATCAGTTGCGGCAAGCTCAAGAAAGTGTTTCCAATATGCAGAAATTACATGAGCTTGCACAAAACCAGTTGTTTGAACTCCGTGCTCAATCAGGTAATCTGCTAGTTTTGATTTCAATTCTGGCTACATACTTTATACTTGAATCTCTAACATCTGTTATTGTGATTCAGTATAATCTAATTAGCAATTTTCTGTTTTTCTGTTTATTCAAATGATAATTTATCAGGTTATATTTCAAAGAAATGATGTCTTGGGTTCTTGATTTTTCAGACGAAGATAGGGCTGCTAAGCAATCAGAGGTCAACCTTCTGATGGATGAAGTTGAGCGGGCACAAATGAGACTTCTTAGTTTGGAGAGAGAGAAGGTGCAATACACGTACCTTCATTTGATTTTGAAATGCACGAATTCTTGTGCTCACATCAAATTTTAACCTCCATGGCCAAACTCTTAAAAGTTTTGCTTCTTTCTTTCCTACTTCTTCAGTTTTTTTAAATATTCCAGTACATTTGTTCTATATTAAGTCTCCTGTTGAGTAAAGTACTTTCCTAGTTTCCTCCTCATCAGAGATTATTAAACTGCACAAACTTCTTTTTGTTCTAAAAATATGCACATGCCCCCTTGAAGCTAAAATATGACCAAAAGAGTTACAAGAATAATAACAGTTTGCTTACTCTAAAGTTAAAAAATTAACTGTTTGTATATTGGTGAAAATACAAACTGTATACTTGTTATATTATTAAAAAATAGGTGTAAGTTGTAATTGCAGCAAGGGAGGGAGGTTAATATAAAGGAGAGGGTCGAGTAATTTGAATATGTGAATCAGAGGAGGGAGAATTTATCCACTTTTAATGATACGTCTGCTGTTGTGAATAGATATATACCTATTCAGAATGGTGGTTTTTTATTCTTACACAAGGGAAGGTATGCCATGTATGTATGAAGTTAACACATGCGAAATGCATGACAACTTTTTATTCTAGAATCTTCTGAATTTCGCAAGAAAATACTGTCAAAACCAAATGAATTATACTTGTATTGCCTTCCTTCTAATAATGATTTTCTTTTTTTTAAAAAAAAAAATAATGGCATCTCTCTCAATTGTTCATACATTATTACTTATTATCTCAGGTGAGATACATGTGTGCAGAAGAAATAGCACTATAAAATTACATTTTCCCGATAGTGTATGATCAACTGATGATGAATGGACTATGCACTTTTATAGGTGTGCGTTGATTGTTGATGAAGTAAAATAATTTTTTATTGCATATTATCAATTACCAACTCCTATCATAACAGAAATTCTGTTTGTTGTACTGGTCTTTCTATGTGTTTACGTAGGGAGTTCTCCGATCTCAGTTACAATCAGCAAATGAAGAGACCGAAACTAAGAAAAGGTATGTGGTGGCCCCCCTCTGTTTTCCCCCTTGCACTTTTTTCTCCTTTTCCCCGTGGGTAAATGAAATCTGCTAAACCCAAAGGAACAGAGAACTGAAAGCATAGCTGTATACATTTACTCATTTCCCATTCTAAGATAAATAACATTTACATTTTAACTACTGGCTGGACAAACCACTTTATTATTTCATCAAGCAGCACTATTGATGTAATATGTGCCTCAAGTTTTCTGTTTTTCTTGGAATTAAGAGTTTCAGCTGTTGCTTCCAAATAATCTGAGTAAAACCGCATTTCATTAACAGAGTCTCACATTTCTCCATGCGCACTTGAAAAATCAAGGGGTACTTATTTGATCCCCAAACTTTCTGGTCTTCCATCAATTAAATATTGCCAGCCAAACAATGAATGAGTTATAGTCACCAAAAGAAAGGAAATTGCAATTTTTGAATGAGCACATCATATTAAACCAATTCAGTGGGCTCTCATTTGACTTTTGTTGCCTATTTAACTATATATGCATGCTCACTTTCGTGTGCCTTGTTTCTAACTAGTCGGCCTTTCTGATAACAGTTTTTTTTCCCTGTTGCAGTGACAATTTGGATTCAAATAGAATGCTTGAGAATTCTTTAAATGCCAAAGAGAAGCTGATCTCTGAGTTGAACATGGAACTGCACAATATCGAAACAACCTTATCAGATGAGAGGGAGGAACACAGGAATGATATCAAGAAATTAACTGCAATGCTCAATGAAAAGGTGATGTTTCTGCAGTTATGAAGATCTCATGCATTAGCTCTAATTCCTTTGATGCCTAATGTTTTTTTTTCTAACATAATCATCATATTCCTCTGTTTCTTTCATTTTATTCCTGGGTATGCACAAATCCCATAGTAAGACCATTGTAGGTCAAAGTTTCTTCGACAACCATGAGATTGAAGAGGAAAACAGTGGTTAGCACATTGGGGCTGAATTCTTTGGGTTCCCTGGTTCTTTCATTTAGTGCTTGAGCCTGAGAGTCCAGTACCAAAGTTCAGTACATTGGAACCCCTCTGCCAGTACTTGTAAATCAGCATAAAGTGATAAGAGCCTGCCTTAGTCCATCTTTTCAGATCTAATAAACTTGCACATTGTGATCTGTCAAAGGTCAAAACCTAGTGATGAGGAGCAGTGTATGGGAAGAGCAAAGAGGTCGCAAAAGAAAGTAGGCAGGACGTTGGGAGAGAAAATTGGTTCGAGGAACTTATATCAACTGGTTGGAAGTTCTGAATGACCTTTACTAACATATAGCTGTAAAATTAGGGGAGCCTAAAATATACGCAAAGAAATAACATAAATAGAAGGTAGAAAAGCAAAATAACCTACACTCACTTGAGTCTCCCACCCCCTCTCCCTCTATTAAATAGAGTTTTGAATTTTGAATCACCGCTCTTCATTTTCTTGCTATAGGAGCTAGCCTTCATTTATTATCTCTGTTTTAACCTTCAAAAACAAGCTCCTGAGTCTCCTCTTTTCACACACTACTGTGAGGCCTTCAAATTAACAGCATCTCATCACATTCACACTCATCAATCCCATCTGCTTCTTCTTGTTCAGACGAAAACTTTAAGATAATCCCATCTTCATTATATAAATTCATCCTTGTCCCACAGTAGCCGCACTAGCTGCCAAAACTTATTATGCTTCCAATTAATCCCCCTCTTTCCTCTTTTCTGATTGAGCTAGATAGAGCATCAGATTGCCCCTCCTTTGTCTATCCATTGTGTGTGTGTGTGTGTGTGTTTTTTTGTTTTTTTTTTTGGGGGGGGGGGGCAATTGGTTTCTTGGTCCATTTCCCCTTGCTGGTGCTTGCCGTTTAGCAATTATTGTCTAGTGTGACGCATGGCATTTGAGTTGAGACATTCACGTATCTAAGAATAACTCAGAATGCTTGGTGACTTGAGTGGGAAACTGGTTGAGATATGGCAGGTTTAAGTATTATTTTTCTTTCCCTAGTAAATCAACCAAAAGTTATGAATGCTCGAAAAGTTTAATTTCACATTTTTTAGGTGGTTGTGCCAACACGTGTATTGCTTGTCAAATATTGGGTATACTAGCAAATTCTAAGTCATATATCCATTTTACTCGTATGCCACATTTTGTGCTTTCCCCATTCTATCATTTCAATATATGTTTATGAAAATTGTAGAAAGCTGCACTATTCATCGCTATGAACAGTGTGTCTCACCTTAGGCTCTGTGCTAATGTATAGAATCCGCTCTAGTTATTTTTTGAGCTTATAACCTTATTTTGTATACTATTTTCTAGTTTTTTTTCCCAGTGCTCATGAATGTTCGTCCAGCACAGACATCTTTCCAGAATTACAATCATGTTTCTAACTTACAGTTTCCTATTCCTTTTAATATAGGAGGCAGCTCTTGAAGAGATGAAGAAAGAGCTTAATGCAAGACCAACAGCAAAAATGATTGATGATTTGCAGAAGAAAGTGAAAATTTTACAGGTAATTGTAGTTTTCACTATCTTTCCTTGTTTTAAGTCAGCTACATATGTATATATATATATTAAAAAAAAAAGTCCGTGACTTTTCATTTTGTCACCTAATAATGCATTTTCCATCAAAATCTTTGTGGTTCTACTACATACAGGCAGTAGGTTATAATTCAATTGAGGCTGAAGACTGGGAAGCGGCTACAAGTGGGGAGGAGATGAGTAAGATGGAGTCTCTTCTTCTTGACAAAAATCGGAAAATGGAACATGAACTGACACAATTGAAGGTATGAATTCGGGTTGTTTAAAGTGGGACAATTTAGCTATTCCATCCCCTCTCCACTTCTTCTCGCTTCCCCAACTTTTAATGATGAATAAGGGTTATCAACTCTCTCAAAACTGAATTTCTAGTGTTGTTCCCAAAATAGACAAGAACTATTGGGATGTCTCATAATTCTTTCTATTGAACCTTGTCCAGGATAAGGGATTCAGTAACCATTTAATTTCTTTTCTATGATTGGCCTCAGATTTTTTGTGGGTGTCATTGCTCTGGCTGATTTAGATTTCATCCTACCATTTTCAGGTCAAACTTTCTGAGAAAACATCTTTATTGGAGGAAGCAGAACATAAGATAGCAGAACTTACAGCAAAGGTCAATGAACAACAAAAATTGATTCAGAAGTTGGAAGATGATATATTAAAGGTTTGCATCAATTACCTATAGATTTTTTTTTTTTAAACTATATCTGCTGCTTCTATTCTCCTTCATTTTCCTTTAAAAATTAGGATATTACATTTGTGCTTGTCTTTCTTTTACAAACCTAGCATGCCCTTTCTGATACAGGGCTATAGTTCTAAGGATCGTAAGGGACCTTTTCCTGATGACTGGGATCTTTCAGAGGCTGGTGGGGGTGAGGCAACTGAGGTAAAGTTCTCGTTCATAGAAATCAAATACCATGCATTCAATGATCGAGAATTGATTATCTTGAACCATTTGTAATTTAATCCTATTTTGTTTGATAGGGATACCGAATCAATTCTCCATGCTGATTGTTTTGAAGTTTATTTACTTGTATGTAATTTAAGTAAATCATAAAGCCAGATTAGATCTCTGTTCTTAGACTAGATATGAGTTGCAAAGAAATTTCTAAATTTGTAGTAACAAACCTTCAGGAAAACATTGCTGGCGCTTAGTGAATGTCTTGGGAATTCCTGCCACATTTGAAAAATTTTAAGTAGATATGTTAAAACAGTTAGGACTAGCTCCTGTACCCAAGATTTTATTGTTTTGTATTCTTGTAAAAAGAAATTTTAACTGGGAACATCAGTATAGCAATTTGGCTATTTCATGGTAGTTCCTGTTGGAGAATGCCTAAATGAGAATTCTGTTTTGGTGACAAAATCTTGTTGGGGTATAAATAAAAACTAGTCTTAGGCCTTTAGCTAATAATCTAAGCTTTTGAGTCAGTCATTTTCATGACGGAATGCTGTCTCTTTGACTAAATGATTAGGAAGTTGACCCCTGTGGCTCCACTCGCATTAAAGTTCAAATTCAATTAAATTTTGAATAAATCACATGGACTTAACTTGAGTTTTGCTGAAATTCCATAAACTTTCTATTTTCAAAATATAAACTTCTGATTTAAAATATTTTATTAAAATACCCTCAGTTAACCTAAATATACAATTATGCATTATATTTGATTATGTGCATATAACAATATTAAATATTTTTTTCAAATATACCCAAATAAAAATAAAAAAGGAGCACATTTTGTTTTCATTGAAGTTAACAAAATATGTATTGAGGTTATGTGTGGTATTTTAGTGGAAAAAATGAAATAAATTAAATACCGTCTAACATAATTCTTTTGTCACTATTTAATAGATACACCATACATAGTGACTAGTAATGCATTGAAAATTTTCTTCTATCTTGCCTATCTGTTTGTTCATTTAAATCTTAAAAATTCTTACACGGCCTTATCTGCATCAGGCTACAGATCCAAGGCATGTAAGCTCAGATCAAGACCAGAACTCAATGCTTAAAGTGATTTGTAACCAGAGGGATCGATTTAGAACACGTTTGCGAGAGTCAGAAGAGGTATGTTTAATTTCAATCTTGACTTATTCAACCTTACATGATTACAATCAAAAATCAAAATTTTATATTATAGATGTGACGGTGTGACCTGGTTGAAATTTTCAATAGGAAGTGAGGCAGTTGAAAGAGAAGATTGGAGTCTTAACAGTGGAACTGGAAAAGACCAAAGCTGATAATGTAAAACTGTACGGGAAGATTCGTTATGTCCAAGATTACAATACTGAGAAAGTGGTCTCCAGGGGTTCCAAAAAGGTTGTCTAAATGGTTCTGTTTATTTTAGATTTAAATATAACATTACTTTTTTCAAGTTCTTTTTTCTCCATTTCTGATATTTGAAGAATCGATAGAACTTATCTTTACGTGCAGTATGCAGAAGATCTTGAAAGTGGTTTCACTTCAGATGTTGAATCTAAATACAAGAAGATATACGAGGATGACATAAATCCTTTTGCAGCATTCTCAAAAAAGGTGGACCGGTCCCATCCATCCTTAAGAAAAGCATAGAGTATTTATATCCTCGCAGTTTGAACTAATGATTCATCATTTCATCCTGATTAATCAACTATTGATGGATATGTTGATATAGAAGACTTCCTATCTGTTGAAGATAACAAAAACCAAGATAAGATCTTGAAAGGAAACTTAAATGTTAAAATCGATTATGTGAGACAACATTTTCTTCTCATCATCTTTTGTTTTGTGAAATAGTTTATAGGACTCCCAATAATGAAGTCTTTTGTTCAAATGCCATATTCTAACCCTGTAGTCAATCGTGCAACAAAAACTAGTTGTCTCTCACTATATGTTATTTATTTATTTATTGTTTTTGTTATGTTTTTCCAATTATGATCTGTTTTATCCCTTCTGCATGCAATTAGGAAAGGGATCAAAGATACAAAGAGTTAGGATTCAGGGACAGAATCACGCTCAGCAGTGGACGTTTTCTTCTTGGAAACAAGTATGATTGTGCTATATTTAATTCAGAGACTAATGATTTAGTATTCCTGTCCCCTTGTGATTATATTATCTCTCACATTTTAATCAATGGTAATTAATCACTTAGTGGGACAAGGCTTTGTTCTTGTTTTGTTGTTGTAATTCATCACTTAGAGCTCATGACCCAACATTTTACTGTTTCATTAGCCACCAACATAATTTTCTTTTACGGGTTCTCTAATTCATTGCACTGATCCTTGGTGCTTTCTGAACCAATCTCTTGATCTACTGTCTAGAGTTACAGATTTTACCTTCCAGCTGGTTCTTGTTGATGTCTTCTTTAGCACTCGAATTTGTTTTTACATTCGAGGAAATTATCTATCTATGTAGAGTTATTGCCTACTACTTGCTGCCAATTAGTCGTGCCCTTGCAAGACTGCCAGCAGCAACGATTTTTTCCGAGAACCTGTGGTCATAGCCGTTGCATTCTTTGGTTATTGTAGATACTGCCTCAGGATCTTATTTTAACTTCTAATTCTCTCTCTGAGTGTGTCTAGAATATGTCAAATGCATTTTTCTTTCGTTCTTGTTTCTGTGGATTGTAAAATTTTGTGCATCGTTATTTGATAAAGAATGCTCTTGCAGGTATGCCCGAACTTTTGCATTCTTTTATACCATTGGTTTGCATATCCTGGTCTTCACCTGTCTATATCGAATGTCAGCTCTGAGCTATCTTAGGTAAATATGTGAAAAATGAATTTTGTTGACATGAATGTTTGCTTGATTGTGCTGACTAGAGTTTTTCTTTCCCTGCAGTAATGGCTCAGAGGAATCCCTAGCAGGGGAAAATTTAATTAATCTTCCACATGCACTCTAATTGGTGTGTGACTCTCATTTTGTGGCTAGTGCTCACACAAAGTGGACTTAAATGTTAATATTCTATTGACAGTGGTGAAGTATACTGTACATAGTGAGCGTTGACACTAAAGATGGTGGTGGTCAATACAAACTCAGATATGCAATGATATATGATGTTCAATTTCTTTCACTCTTCAAGTAAAAATGGAGTTCGACTTGTAGCGGTCAGTTTATTTGTATTTCCCCTTGTTAAGTCAGTCTGAATTTAGCATATTGCGAGTTAGAGTAAAAAAATGGAGTAATCCATCGTTACACGAATTCCTCAGTGAAGTTTCTGATATGGTGATCTGACAAATATTTTGAAATTTGAATATTGGATGGGTTCAAATATTAAAATTCGATATCCAAATATGAAGAATTATAAGTAGATATAGATTTAGTTTTTGAATGCATAATTAGGTCGGGTCACTGAAATCCTTATTCATGCCTAATGCGCGCCTCTCTTGACTTTGAGGTCCTTTCAGTTCACTCAGATTTTCATTCTTGTAATGTTCTAATTTGGTTCGGTCTGGTAGTATTTTAAAAACTAGTTGAGAGCTTTGTCTTACGGTCCTATCTATTTCGACTTGAATCTGTAGGAGATTAATGTGATATTCAGATTAAAAAAAATATTTCAAAAATCCTGGAAACAAAAATATAGATTCTAGGGATACAATTTGGAAGGGTATTTTATTTTTCACTCTCTAAAAATTGAAGATATTTTAGTTTCATTTTGCAGGTATCTTATTGTATATATTGAATATGAGAATTTGATTGATCAAGAGAATAATTTGAGTATTAATTGAATTGAAAATTAATGGCATTGTAAGAAAATAAAAAATCCATAAAAATAGCAAAATTGTACTAATAATCTTTAATATATGAGCCAAATTACTTTTTTAAAAAAGATTCAAAAAACTAAATATATTGCTTTAAAATATTTATTTATCATTATTATTATATTACATTTTAGTTTATAAATCAAGTAAATTAGTTTAAAAAATGATAAAAACAAATACTTCAAAACAATGTATTTCACTTTATTAATGCCTCAAAAAAGTAATTAGCTTTAATATTAAAGACTGAAATAGAAATCATATATGATCTGTTGAATTTGGTATTGAAAGCTGAAACCTCTCAGTGCATTTAAATGTCAAAAAAAAAAAAACATGAAGAGGTTTACAACTTAAAATGCAAACGAATTACTTCAACAATTGATAGAGACTCCGAGCGATAATACAGAGAGTTGTGGTTGGAATGCTCTTGACAGAAAGATGAAAGTGCCTCGTAGACTAGTAGGGATGGCGCTTAGGCCACGCATTTCGTAAGGTTGATGGGCTTGTTTAAATAAACCAGATTATTATTGGAGGATAGAATTGGTTTTTAATGGAGAGAAAATTACGTATATTGTTTTAAGTATAATTTTTTTTTTGCCAGCATTTAAGTATAATTAAAATAAAGAGATATTTTATTTACTTGTAATTTTAATTATTAATACCGCTACTCGTGGACATTTAGGTCATTCTTAACAGCTAAAAAGAATTTACCCATTGTGCATGCAAAAGAAACTTTTTTCTTGCAAGTTACTTTAGTTGAAAACAATTTTGTTTAAAAGGTTGTCAAGCACATTTTGCATGGAATACAAAAGGGCAATCGGATTGTTTGCTTAGGAATAATTTTGCTCATAAATAATTTAAAAATTATTGTATTTTTCACTCAGGACAAAAAAAAATTTTACTCTGAATATTTTCGCTTAAAAATAATGTTTCTTTCAAAACAGGTTTACACAGTAACCCTCACATAAATAAAGACAGGTGAGTGTAATTACTAAACTAAACCATTCATAGCTCAACTCTCAACTATACACTTCCAAATAATCATTTCACCAAAATTACAGTTGATGATAATTCCATTATTATGAGCCACACCAACCCAACCCCAAGTGGCCCTTTTAGTTTCAAGTGTCAACTTTAATACGGTGGGCACACCTCCCTCCAACATTCAACCTACAACACACACTAACGCTACGGATGCGACAGGAATCCAATCTTTTTAGGCGGGAAGGGTAAACACGTCATCTCGCTTTCAACATTTCCTGGCCGAGAATCCCACCATCGACTTTGCCAGATCGAAGCTGACACGTGTCCCCTGTTGCTGCACGTTCCCTATTATCGACAATGGCTGCGACGACGGAGCAAATGCAAAGCAGAACGTCCCCGCATTGTCCACCGGGATCAGGTAGTTCTTCGCCGGCAGCTGCCACGATCTCCCGCCGCTGAACAGAAACGCCACCGTCGGCACCGACACGCTCCTCAGTGAAGAGAAATCGTAGCATGTGTCGAACAGAGCGAACCCGCTAGTGGAACGCAAGTTCTGAGTTAATCTCCGGAACTCGTCACGGACTGCGTTATACGCTTCGCTTTGAAACCGAGTTATGGCCGTTCCCGAGTCTATGATTATTCCGCCTCTCCCAGATTGGTCCATGGCAAAGGTTGACGGCGGCAAGGTGACTGTTCGGCCCCCGACGCTGATTCCAGTGAGTCCAACGTAGTAGAAAGTGTCAACCCTGCGGTTCTTTAGTAGCGCAGCGGTAACAGAATCACTTGGTGTGGCCGAGTTGAACTCAAGAGTCGACGATTCACTCGAGTCGCGATCAACTAGGCAGTACGAGAACGACGATGCTTTAATCTGAGATGTGAGTGACAGTGGCCCACCGCCGAGTCCAAGTAAGCCGGCAGCACCGACAAACAAACCCTCGTTGTCGTGGCCACAACCGATAGCCACGCGGTTCACGGAGCCGGAGTTCCCGAACGAAACCGTTTCAGTTACGAAATCACCGACGGTGAAGGACCCGTCACCGTACGACACCTGGTACTGACACTTACCGCTCCGACAAGCCGAGACGTCCAAAGCATGGCACTGTGAGGCGTCGCAAGAAAGCGAGCCGTAGGAAGAAGATCCGGAGGGTTCGAATATCGGGTCGGATTGTTGGAAACAATCAGAACAAGGCTTGCACTGAAGCCAGG
Organism: Vachellia collinsii; assembly: GCA_006871305.1. Taxonomy (NCBI): domain Eukaryota; kingdom Viridiplantae; phylum Streptophyta; class Magnoliopsida; order Fabales; family Fabaceae; genus Vachellia; species Vachellia collinsii. The sequence continues at coordinate 2,511 of QFDD01000452.1, read as the reverse complement.
TGACGTCGCTTCCGGTGTCAAGGGCCATGTAGAAAGGCTTGGATGGCTGTCCCACTCCGATTCTGGAAAAGTACTCGCCGCTTCCTTGGCTGATGCCTGACATAACAGGCGTCGATAGATCTTCAGGATGAAGCTCCTTCTCAATCGGGTGAAGATCCAACCTATTGACTTGGCCGAGAGCTAGCTGGAGCTTGGTGTTCAACGAATTCACTCGGGCAGAATCACGGTTGAGTCGGGTCAGGACCAGGTTCTTATAGTCCTTATGCTGGGCATTGAGTAAAGTTTCTCTGGAGTGTAATCCAACGGAGAATGAAGAAGAATTAGATGCGCTCTCAGTTTCTTGATCTTGCAGGTTATTAGGTTGAAGCGTTTGAGGGTTGAAGGTAAGGATTTTCTGGGCTTGCTCAAGCGTGGCTGATACATCAAGAACAGTGGTGGAGAATTCGGAAGCTTCAGATGATAAGCTGCGAGAAGCAGCAGTATGAAGAACAGCGAGAAGGAATAGAAGTGCTATGGTGAAGAAGACGAATGCTTGATTAGTGATGGCCATAATAATTAGTTGCAGAGCCCAGCTAGTGTAAACTGGGGAAGCAAGAGATAAATGAGGTGTGGAGTGGGGAGTGGAGTGAAGCCTGGCTTGGCTTTATTAGTCTCGAAGAAAGCTGCTTACGTCAGATTGGTTGGAGGGTGAACAGAGCTCAGTAAATTAACTTGAGTCTGAAATATCGGTTCCAGAATTCAATTTGATTTGATCTTCTTCGTATAATTTCAAATTGTGAGTTTTAATTCTTATATTTTCATAAAAATTTTATTTAGTTTAACATATAGATCAAAATTAAAATTTATTAAATGTACAAACATTAAAACCAAAATTTATTAAAGTTAATGACTTTCAATATACAGACCAACATTAAAATTCATTAAATATAACCCCTTTTTTCGAGCTTGAACAAGAGGAATGCAAAATCAACACTTTGTGAGAGTTCCTTTGAGCCCAATAACGCTGGAACAACTCACCAAATAGCCATATCTTTTTTAAGAGAAAAAAAAAAAAGGAATCAGTTTAGATGTCCATTTGGCTTTTGTATTCTCAAAATCTTCAAAATATGACTTTAGATCTAACTTAGCTATTGAGGAAAAAATTATTTGCCCTTGTTAAATCTAATTTTTGAGATATTAACTTTTGTACTTTTGGCAAAAAAAAAGCTTTTGTACTTTTAAACTGACTTTTGGGGTAAAAAAAACCCAACCAAACAAGCCTTAAATATTTTAGTTGGAACTAAAAGCTAACATTCAATTGGTCAAAACGGGGGGAAAAAATTGGTACATTAAAAATTGCTCATGGTCATGAATGAAGTAATACTTCTCTTACCTCTAATACAAGATATATTTAATTAATTTGATTGAATTAAAAAAACTAGTTAAGTTAGTTAATATGACATGTTTTTCTAAGGATTAATACAATCTTCCGTCATTAAGTTTGTTCTAATTTTAGATTTTTCCCCTTAAGTTTAAAAACAATAATTTTGAACTTTTGATTCTTCAATGGGCAAAATAGTCCATATATAGACCAATCTTTTAAATAAATTAAAACTTGAGGGATTAAACCATTAGTTTTAAATTTGAGAGATCAAAATCAAAGTGAGCACAAAGTTGAGAAACTAAAGATTGTATTAAACCTTTATTGTAAAGAAAAATATTTGGGTCAAATTACCTACATTTATTATATCAAGTTTTCCAATAGCTTATGATCATATGTCCTGTTTTTAGAATATTACCATTCAATTATAAACCTAGATTAATAGCTGGTAAAGTATAGTTGAAAATTTAACGTAATAAATATAAGAAAATTGGCGTAAGTATGATCCTTTTCTTATAGAACATAATCATCTTACTAAATTATGTCTCTCTCTCTCTCTCTTTCACTTAATTATTATATATCAATAAGATAACTCAAGGAAAGTTTTATAAATATAGAAAATGGGTCACGTATTTTATGATTAATATTAACTTTCCAATGAAATCTTAACACGGGTATTAGTAAAACAGTAGGCTAAAAGCACAGCCTATATGCTCGTTTGATGTACCCCTATAAAAAATTATTAACGGGTTAAGTAAACCATGTTGGTAATTATGTGAAAAACTGAAAATGGTTGGTCTTTGTCAGTCAAAGTCATGATTTAATCTTTTATTTGAGCTGTTTAACCAGAAACCTCTTTGAAGTTCCCGTGATTCGGAACTTGTCAATTTACAGTTTAGTCAATCACATAATCAAAACCATCCATTGGTGGCTGTCATTTTCTTCTATGGAGGCATGAGACTATTTCTGGCAAAAGTTGTTGTCCATGCCCCCATCCTATCAAAACCATGCTTCTTACCATTTACTTGTTTTTAACCGTATTATGATTTTATTCTTAAAATTAATATTAAAGACTGCTCTGTCAAAACTAAATATTATTGTGAGACCTTGGTTTTATTTTCAGAATGATAATAAAAACAAGTTTTTTTTTT
>QFDD01000451.1:0-45745 GCA_006871305.1 Vachellia collinsii | reverse complement strand
TTAGATGTATGGCTAAGGATAAATATTTAAAACAAAAAATTTGCAGTTCATTGGTGAAACCGATAACGACCCCACACGGATCAATCACGCTCTTCTTGAGTATTGACCATGCTGCGAGGCGAGAACCCTTGTTTGTAGCTGGGATGGTTACGGGTCACGCTTCTTGCGTGGTCTACGCCGTCCTTCCCAGCATGGCAACCCTCTGGCGCCTCCTTTAGCCAAAGAAGCCGCCTCAACGGAACACATCTTCCGCGACTTCCACCCCATTTCTTCTATCCTCTCGATGTCAACCCTTTCTTTTTACATATTGTATGCTTCCCTTCCCTTCTTACCATTTCTGCTCCATTTAACTCATAGTTCGCAATTGACTGTGATTCGTGCCTAATCATTTCGTTCTTGTCTCGTTTCCTGACAACGATGACTGTTTTTTTTTTTTGCCCTTTCCAAATTGTAGCATTCTGGGATTCTCGGGCTTTTTTAAAAGCCTCGATGCTGGTGCTCCAGTGCAACTTATTTCGATGCTGGTGCTTCAGCCTCGATGCTGCGCTGCAAACTCGTCGAATCGTGAACGAAGATTGCCTCTGACGTTGCAAACTCATCTTTATAGATCAACCATAGTAGTTGTTGTCTACGCAGTGAAAGTCTGTGATCTCACAATGGTTTGCGCCGCTGTAAGCACCTATTTTCAATTTTATTCTTATGGTGTCCAACCGCTCTCTCTTCTTAATCGGTGAATCTTGATTTCTCCATCGAAGGATTATGCCTTACATGACTTGCCCAGATAAGCTTCTTCATGATTCTTGAATAAATCATGGGCCTTAATCTCGAGCACCCCACTCCTTCTATTTCTCTCATATAGCCAAGGGTATTTTGATAGAAATTTAATGTGTAAAAGGTACTTGGAAAGATTTGGACGATAGCTCTCTTTACGAGCTGTGACTAGATGTTGGACTGGTTCTGTTGTGCATATTTTATTATGAACTGAGGATACCAGGCGAAGTAACGGATGATTTCTTGGTTCTCCACCCAAGTCTTGATCTGTTCATGGCTTCTTAGGACTCCAAGATCCACCCTTTGCTGACTTATATTCAAAGCTTCTCAGGTATCGATTATTAGCTTATGCCCCTGGAGTTCAACTATGTGCACCAACCATCAAGGAAGAGTTTAATTTGTAGCAGTATGATAGATAAACCTCTTTGGCTTTTACCCATGAACTTCATGAATGAGAGAAGGAAATTATTGTAGCATGTTACCACCTGCTAGAAGCATAGTCTTCAAGCATTAATCTGAGCATAGATCCACTTTACATACAAACCGGAGACTGATTTGCATACAAAAGGAATTGGGCACAGATGCTTCAACTCTAGTCTATTGGTATGGCAAGTTGAGTAACGTGGGGGCCTTCAAAGATGTGGAACCATAAGTAGTTCGTATTGTTTGGACAGTAGCCAGAGTTACTGATTGTTATTGGGGTTTTAAGATAAAAGCTAGATTCTACATTATATAAAGATGACAGTCAGTTGATCTGCAGGCTCAAGATTTGAAGTACAGGGAACAAAAGGATTTTTGGTGAATTTGCTGCTCCAATATTTGTTGAGAATTAACATGGGGCAGCTGCTTTGGTGGACAGATAGGTGACACTCTTACGCAAGATTATGATTGCTACTGGAAACCATTCCTAAATTTACAAAATTGAAGCATGTCAGAAGTGTGAAAGCATTACTTTCAGAATACGAACGGGCTCTATAATTGTTGTGGACAGCAATGACAGGGAAAGAGTTGTTGAAGCAGGAGATGAGTTGCACATTCTAATGACTACATACAATTCATCATTTTGACAGTGAGATATTATTGGCATCCAAGTTAGAGAGACCATTTTGATGCTCAAGAAGCACTTCCAATTATGATAGAGGGAACTTTTCATTATTGAGATGAGTATTATGAAGAAATCTTTGTATTGCTGTGTGAATCAAACTTGTATGGTTTAACTCGCTTCACTCCTTGTAGTTTGAGTTGGCAAGTTGAGCACCTAGAGAAAAGGGGTGTCAACTTGAGCAGGGATGTTAGAAGGATGAGTTAGTTAAAGTACTTGGTATTAATCACTTAGTTAGTTAATGATCCAAAGTATATATAAAGGATTATAGTATAATGGTTTGAGTGTGTGATTGTGTAATCCTCACCATAAAGGGGGAGGATAACTTGAATCTTCCACATTAGGAGTCCCTAAGATGGAGTTAGTTCATCACCCTCAAGTGAGGGGTGTCAACACAAAGCAAGACTATTGTGATCCTTCTAAAGGAACTTGACTACAAAAATCACAAGTTAAAGAAATGGAGAAAAAACATGATGAGACAGCTGCTGCTATGCAAAAATTAATTATAGGCCTTATGGAGAACGTCAGTTCCAGGGAAAGATGCATAATAATGGAATACAAGTATAACGAGTTTCTTACTATGGTTAGAAAGTTGATGGATGACAGAAGTAAAATGCTTGACGGATATCATAACAGTATGTTGTATTTCTGAACACTGAGATTGAAATATGTGGTGGAAAGGGGAATTTGTTGTCTCTAAACAGTTACTAATTTGTGATGGAAACTTTTTCTTTCTTTCTTTCTTTTTGCAAACATGCAAGATTTGAAAGTTCTCTTCAATCTACAGGTCCTTTTTATTCTCAATTTTTACATGGACTGCATTGTTGATTTGCCTTTTTAACCTTGTTTTCTGCAACAAACGCATTTGTTTTTATGAAAGTTGTATGAGCCACAAAAGTTCATGTTTTAATTATTTAAAGCAGTCATTGAATTTGCTTTGAACTCTTAATTCAGTGTATGTCCAGAAGAGCAGAAAGTGGGACCATATTGTCCTATTTGTCCACAGATATAGATATTTGTTTTGCTATTTTCCTTGGCAGCAGTATTGCAACGTTTTTATTACAACTTAAGATCATTTCTGTTAGCTTGTAAACTTGATGGCCAGACAGCTGTTTTCTATTGTTTGATGAATCGAATAGAAAACGGAATTTTCTTTGGAATGTATAATGCTTATTATTTTACCTTGCGGTAATGCTAGTTATTAAAAGATAATTTAAACCATATCCTTCCTAAAGAACAGGCATTTCACTCATCTTTTTGAACCAGAATAATTAAAACTCCCAAGATCTGTTCTCGAATGACAGAATTATGTGCTTTCTTCCAAATTCCAAACCTTACCTTCCGTTTACTTTGACTACCACTTTAAATTAAGTAGACATTTGTTCATCACAAAGAACGCTATTCCCATATTTAATGCCATCATTCTACATTTGCGGATTTGCCCATCTACAGTCTTGAATTTGTGCTGAGTTGTTGTTAGATTATATGTTTCCAAAATTTCATAATGTTTGACTTGTACTTTAGTCCTTCCCAGTATTCCAACAGTTGAAGATCGTGAATGATAATATGATTCGTAACATGGAATGTCTAGAGAAAGAGCATGAAAAGCTTACCGAGGAACTGAAGGAGACTATGACCTTAAATGATTTGCAGCAAAGGAGATTTATTGAGGAGATTAAAAGTGTTAGTTGGGATGAGGCCCTTTAGAAATCTGATTAACTCATTGGAGGATTGTGAGCTTTGGTTTATTGATCCCTTTAATGCAGCTGTTTAATATTATATATGTATATATATACTATGGGGCATGGTCTTTATGCATTTTCTATCTAGTTTAGTGTTTCATTAGGAAATGATAGTGTTGTTCACTTCTCTGTAGCACTGAGTGCTAGTTTTGTTCCAGATAAGCTCAGGTGGTTTTCATGAAGCTGAATTTTACACAATCCCTGTCTTCAAAAAGCACACTTTTCATCATTGCTACTCCAAGGTTGTAAGCATTTAGAGCATATTTGGGGGAAGTTTTGAAACCATAGTTTGGCCCCAAAACCATGGTTTCAAAAAATGGTAGATAAACATGCCTCAAAAATGAAAAATAGCTTTTGACTTTCAAAACCATATTTTCGTGTGAGTTACATAAACATCATCAGATTTTCCAGAATAGTTTTTAATCCTCAAAACTATGGTTTGGGGGTAGAAATCATGATTTTTCAAAAAGCTGTTATTTCCAACTTTTTTAAAAGCTGTTGTCCAAAATCTATTCTTTAAAATAACTTTTACGCAAACCGAGACTGAAGCTATTCTTTAAAAGTTAATGGAATAGCTTTTGAAAAGTGATATTACGCAATCCGAGATAAGTATGTGAGAGATGTTTTGTCTCGACTTGAGTGAAAGTGTTTTTAGAAGCACTTTTAAAAGAGAGCCAAACATGTTTTTAGTCTGCATGCTTTCTTTCTGATGCACTTTTTCCTAGATGGATCTATGATTATAAGTTTGCTATATGAAGGTTCTGACGGAGTTACCCTGTCACATAGATTGTGTAACTTATTGATGATGCTCAACATGGATGTGTGCTTGAATATATATCTCTCATTATATTATTATCTTTCTAAGTAACTTTCTTCCTTGTTTCCCTCTTTTATTGTTGCAGTTGAGAAGAGAATTACAGGATCAGTCTCTTGAAGAAAATTATAGCAATTTGACAACTCAACTTTATACCTTGAGACAACAACTAAAAGTGCAAAATGGAAAGGTTGGGTCATGTGGAAAGCATGTACAATAGCTTGATAGTAAAAGAGTGGCAGTACAAGCAAGAACTAGTTGATGCTTGTGAAGAATCTATAAAGGCATGATCTCATTCCCCTTTTCTCCCTCTATCCTATTCCGCCACTCGCGTCTTTTGGTAATTGATCTGCCACAATGAATGCAAAAGCTATCTTTATAGCCAAACAATTGATGCAAGGGTTAAAATGGCGTGACCTCTTCTTTGTTTTGGCATGCAGAGTTTACCAGATGTGTTACACAGTCGGTCACAACTTGTATTTAAAAGAATTGGTGCTTTAGAGGTAAAGCCTTTTCAGGATGCGTGCAAGCAGAATCACGTGAGTGGGAATTGGCGGGAGATATCTGCTCAGTTATGCTCATCGTGGGAAGAAAATCTGAAGAATGCCAACTGGCATCCTGACAAGATTGTTGAGGTCAATGGGATGTTGCAGGTATAACAATAATGTACTTGATGGAGGACAATGAAGAAACAGGTTGTTATGACCCCTCGATTAGAATGTTAAACATAATAGTGAAATTTGTAACAAGTGCAGGAAATAGTAGATGAAAATGATGACAAGTTGAAAGCACTGAGGATTGAGTATGGGGAGATGGTGTACAAGGCTGTGGCAAATGCATTAATGGAACTGCAAGAATACAATTCAGGCGTAAGATATCCGGCCCCCGTAATTTGGAACCGCAAGGAGGGGAGGAGGGCCAGTTTGAAAGAAATTATCCAATACACTGTAAGGCAACTAAATTCTTGCAGACATAAAAGAAAGAGAAATTGATCCGATCTCTTCAGATTGTACTGCCTTTTCCTTCCTTTTTGATCCGATCTCTTCTATTTTCAACCAAGATTTTGTGCAAGCTTTTGTATGTTCATTCTAGTTCTAATACCAGCCTTAGTTGGACCTTCTTTCGACCTTTTGCTTCTTAAAAGGTGAGGTGGATGGCGTTATTATGGGAACAAAAGTATCAATAGCTTTACTCTTAGTTATGGGAACTACAGGATCAAAACGCCCAGCTAAATTCTCTCTTCCATTCCTTTTGTTGTTGTTGTTGTTTTTTTTTTCTTGGTTTTGCTACCGTCTCATCTCGTGTGGTGGCGGACACCTTTTATAGTTTTGCTTTGATACTCTTGAATCATGCATTTGTTATATTTTTTTTTAGTAAAATTATATCTTTACTTTTTATATATATTTTTTTTTGCCAGGAATCTTTACTTTTTGTATTATCAAACAGTTTAATTTCATGTATTTGTTTGAATTATGATAATACACTTATGATATTTTTAGCTATTTGTAATTAATTAAATACACATATTGTTTAATGTCAAACATATAAGATATTAGACAACATAGACTTGATTGGCAAAAAAATAGAAAAAAAGACGCCATTTTCCCTAATATTTTGGAATCACATTACATTCACCCCAATGTTTCCTCAAAGGCATATATGAGGCCTTATAACTGATACACTGATGTTTAATTGTGAGTTGCTTTTCGTAATTTTTTTTTTTTATATAAATGAGAGCGGGTCCAAAATAAAATGACTAATCTAAGTGGGAATGAGATATTATACAGTCATTTTGTAACAAAGTCCACAAATGAGATGGATACATAACTAATAAAGAGCAATTGGATATACTTTTCCTAATTGATCGGCCTCATGGGTGTGAGTAATAAATTTGTTGTTGGTCACAAGTTTTTGTAAGACAATTCACATGGCAAAACTTATCCTCAAATCCAAACGCTACGTTTGGTATCATGGAAGTGAGTACATGGAATTGAAATTGAGGTAGAAAGTGAAAATTTGATTTGTTTAGTAAATGAGAAGTTATTTCCATGGAATTGTCACTTCCATCAAATATGGGAAATGACAATTCTCAGTTTTCCTATGAGAATTGAGATCAGTTCCATGGAACCCAAACATATAGCCCATTATACCCTTGGACAAATTTGGCATGACGGTAAGCAAGGAGGAAGGGGTATGAACGACGGCGAAGGTGATCAAGGACAACAGACGGTCGACGCCGACCGATTGACTGCGGAAGGCGAAGGAGGATGACTTATGACTGAAGGCGTAAGGACGACAGGGAACTCAAACTGACGTAAGGACAATAGCGGCGACGAACGTAGAAGGCATAAGGACAATGGCAGTGACGTCCACCCCCAATCTCTGGCAACGAACACAACTCAGATTTGAAACATTATATCCACCTAGTAAGGACGACAGGGGTGATCTCCACCCCATATATTTGGACTTGGTAACAAACTCGACTCATGACAACAGTGGCTACCTTCTTGCTATTTACCCTTTCCCTCACATATTAGGAAAACAAAAATTGTTGCAAGCTCCTTTAGCGCCACAATTTTCTTGATTTGCTTGCTCCTCAGATTTGCTATAACTATTGCAAACTCTTCATTGCCGTGACCTCCACAGACTTGCTCCTCAGATTTGCTCAATGATTTTTCATCGAATTTTTTTGATTTTCGGTGACCTCCACAGACTCACTCCTCATATTTGCTAAGCGAGTTTTCTATAACCATTACAAGCTCCTTATTTTTTTTTTTGGTGATAGTGGTGGTCAAGGATGGTGGTCCGAAGTGCTGCTGGTGTTGGGGGCAGGGGAAGAATTTTTTTTTGGGGAAGAAGAGGATTTTTTGGTCTTCGAGGGTATTTTAGTATTTTCTTATTATAAATAAATATTTTAATTAAAAATTATATCTTACTTCTTCCAACATATCAAACATGATTTAAAATTTATTTCCACTTCCACTTCCATTTCTAGTTCCAATTCCACTTTCATTTCCATTAAAATCACTTCCACCCATCAAACAGGGCACAAGTGAGGAGCAGGTTGAGGTTAAACCATGGGGAGAATAATAATTAAAAACTAAAAAATTACGAAATTAATAACAAGTTTAATTAAATTTTGTATAAATGAGTTAATGATTAAAAATTTAGGGGTATTAATTATAAATAAAATATTTAAATTTTAAATGTCACTCTCAGTTTTTAATTGAAAACAAGACTCTCAACCCCGTGCGTTGCACGATTGCTTTCAATGAAATATTTCATAACATTTGTTATCATTGTTTGGAGAAATAGCCTTACTAATATAACATAATGAATAATAGTTAAAGAACAATATCAGTCGTTGTACTTGCAACTTCTTTCTTCTCATTTGTGATGAGTACTCTTAATCCTTCAATACTTTTCACCGTTAACAAAGCTACATATAGTTGATCGTGGGAAAAGACAGGACTTGGTAGGTATAAACCAACGTTTGTCATTGATTGTCCTCGACTTTTGTTGATGGTCATAGCAAAAGAAATAATGATGGGAAATTGTCACCTTGTCATGGTGAATGGTAGTTTTGATTCTGAAGGATTCATATCCATGCAGTGAATGAGAACCTCTTATCCAGTACTTATCCCATTCAATGCTATTGCCTTGATGAAATTATTTCCTAGGTATGGTATCCTTAATCTCATTTTGTTGCAAAGTCCTGCTGCTTGGTCAACGTTCCTCACTAACATGATCGGAATGCCAAGCTTCAATTTAAGCTTGTGGCGAGGCATTCTTGAACAGTTAATCGAGTTGAGGAATTTAATGTCGTACAAGTCCTCAAAGTTCCCATTAATAACATTTGTTCGGTTGATTGAGTCAAAACTCAAATATTCGACAGCTTCACCAAGGATCAATGAGAAGATGTACTCATTCAATTTATCTACAGTTTCTATTGTGGGAGCAAGTATGGAATCTAAATAGAAATAGAAAGAATAATGAATCAATGAAATGTTGCTTGGTCTTTATTGAGAACTTGAGTAAAGGGTATAACTTTTACAGGAGTTTTACAATACAAACTTCCGTTTTCATTTTTCCAACAATATAAGAATAAAATGTATATTAATAGATATGCAGGATTATTCGAAGGTAAATTGGTATAGATAATCAATATATTTGTTTTACCAATCATCATCATCATTTAAGTCCTAAACATTGTTAAAATTGTAAAACCTAAAACTTCAAAAAATAAATTTCACCTTAAAAGGTCACTGAAGGGAAAAAGAAAGCATATGATGTAATTGTAAAAAAAAATGATACTCCAAAAAATAAATTTTACCTTAAAAGGTCACTGAAGGGAAAAGGAGAGCATATGACGTAATTGTTAATAAAATGATATTACAAAGTAAAAATAATCACACACGACTTTAACAACATCTAATATAAAATTTATAAAAGATAGTTTTTAATGCTATGTCAATAACAAATTAAATTAAAGAAATCATTTGTATCCTAGGACAAAGCAAATGAGAACATAAATAGGAGGTAAAAATAAAACACATGATATTTCATATTAATGTGTATTTTTCATTTTATATATTTTTCTTGAATGATGCTGATTTTTTTATTATAGTAAAATAAATTTTAATTCAATATACAAAAGAAAATTTTATTTTTTAAGAAGTCATAACAACATATGAATTTTTTGGTGCGTTGAAATTTTCCAATAGGGGAAACATTATTTATTTTTCTATCTCATGGATTTCTTTTATCATGGGGGGTAAGTGGAATTAGACAAGGGTTTGGGTGTTTAAAAGTTACCTATAAAAATCGATATTTATTAATTCAAAAACTCCTATTATTAATAATCCTGATCTTATAAGTAAGAAATATGGATTGTCATGTTAGAACTATACATAACATGTAATATTGAAAGTCTAATTTACTGAATTAATATTCCAATTTAATAATAATTTATTTATTTAATTCCTAAATTCTATCAATTCTTATTTTACACCACTCAGTAGCATTTTAATGACTTAACAGTTTAATAAAATTTACCTTTATTTTTCTAAAATTATGATTTTAGATTTCTCATTTAAGCAAAATACACAATCATATATTATAAGCTTATACCAGTTATTTTTAGAATAATAAAAAATTATATTTTTTGAAAATCCATAGGAAAAAATCATTCTTTTTTGCGTGGATGAAATTTTCATAGAAGATGTGGGGGAAGTATTATTTGTTTATGTTGTATGTTTCATAGCTATATTGCATTGTAAAGTCTATATGGAACCATAATTTTAATCACCTAAATTTTAAAGGGTTGGATACAAAATTAAGAAAGTCATTATGTTATATTCTAAAATTATATGAAACCATTTTTTGGGGTGAGCCATGAGTGTGAACTTTTTATTTAAAAAAAGAAAAAAGAAAATTCAAATGAGAGTACAATTATAATTATAATATTTAATATTATACTAATTTATATTGAGAAATTTATAAAACACGCTATAATATCATATATTATCATTTTTAACGTCTTTTGCATCGCATGGGGTTAACTCTAATTTGTTTTTTTAAAGAGTTGAACATGTACTATTTGGAAATGTAAAAATGCATAACTGGATAAAGTCATATAATATCTAAACATTATCTTTTAAAGATGTTTGATTGAGCTGGGAAATCAAATTAGTTGATACTTTTTCAATGCTTCTAAGTGTAATCCTTTTATTTTTACTACAATTTTCAAGTGCATGTAACTTTTTCCTTTTCACTGCATTTTTGTGGGCGCACATGTGTGAATTTAACATTCAGATATACCATGCTTTTGTGAGAATGTATCACATTTATGGTGGTAGATAGAGTCACCTTGCATGTTTGACATGTTTCATATTCTTGAAATACACTACAACCTTGAAGATCTTCCGACATATACATTCACATGACTTGTCAATGGCTACTGTAAAAAATGCTTTTACATGCATTTTTATGTATTATAGTTTAGACGGGACATGGAATTACTCAATAAAGATGTGTTTTTTTGAAATAATAAACATTAAATTCATGTAGAATAAATTTTGAGAATATAGTCATTTCAATTCTATTTATAAGTAATATTTTGTTACATATGTTTGTTCAATATATAAACAACAATTTGGCTTCTTGAAAAAACTTAATGCATTTTATAATTTGGCCCCCAATTCATTTTATGTTCGTCCCATATATTGTTCTCACTCATTCTCTGTCACACTCATCATCTACATAATTAAATGTATATTTGAAAGAAAAAATTACATCTTTTACGCATTTATTACTCTAGATAATTGTTACTTGTAAAAAAATAAATGATTTAAACCAATAGTTTATTTTGATTATTTAGATAATTGTTACTTATGAAAAATAAATGAATAGAGTAATTTAATAATATGATGGACTAAAACATAAGGAAGATTAAGAACATATCTAGTAATAATGATCAATATTAAAACACATGACATTCTACACAAGCTAGGAATACATCTAAGAGAAGTAGGTTGATAAGGGATTTGATCAAAATATGAAAAATAAAACTATAAAAAATAGATATAGAAAACAATATGGAGCATGTTTGGAGCATCGTTGCTGTTGATCAAATCTTGAGCAATGAGTCTCTTTTTGGCCTTTTGCATGTCATATTTGTGGATACGAAAATTTTGTTCCCTTATTTACTTCGAAGCCTGCAACTATTATGTCGTTAGATCAAAAAAAAAAAAAACAAAACCAGAAGATAATAAATTAAACCATGAAGCTAGTCTAACATTCCCAATATCTATTTAAGCATACTCCTTGTATCAATTTCCTTCTTTATTGGATCAAGAAAAAAGAAATCATTGTTGGCTCTAATCATTGTTCCTCGGGCCGAAGAGCACTAATCGGGAGTGAAGGGTCTGAAACTACTATGTCATTAGATCCACAAACAAAAAAAAACCAAGAAAAAAATGATTAATTCACCAACAAACACAAAGGAGACTGCTAAGAAAAGATATGAAGAGAAAAAAATGGGACTGTAATAGAGAAAGAACAAATGAGGTGTAGGAGATAAAAATGAGAACAGGTTCACAAGAGTTAGAATTTGGAAAACCTCCCTTGGGAAGGTAAAAGAATGGGAACGGACAAAAAAAATGCCAATTATAGTAATCCTAATTTCCTAAGCGGTGTGAAATAATGATGGAGGAAAAAATTGATTCCTCAGAAAAATATCCATTTGGAAAAACACAAGACATTATTATCATTTACCATACTACGAGGCCTAATTAAGGTAGCCTTAATTGGATTGGGTGGATGAATTATTTGATCAGAATCAATGCAAACTACTTGGATAGGCCAAAAAAATTGATTACTCAAATAAATATCTATTCGGTTACCAATATCCATTTGAAAAAAAAATGATTATATGGAGTAATGTGACCAATGATTGATTGAACACAATGTTTTGTAATATATATTTGATATTTGATGATAATAATAATGATGATGGAGGAAAAAAAATTGATTACTCAGATAAATATCCATTTGATACATGGAAAACATTAATTGAGGAATATGTGACTAATAATAATAATGCACTGATTACGAGAGTATAAGATTTAGTAATATATATATATATTTGATTTGATGATTCTTATTTTAAAGAGTATGACTTAACATTTGTAGTTACTATTTCTTAAAAGTGGAACCGTCATTAATTTTACTTGCCGGGACTTAACCGCCTATTGCCGGTACAATGATGCCCTTTCACCCATTGCTCCGGTTCTGTGGTCAAAACTATATTCGTATGTAGTGGGGGGTTTAAGGTAACTGTCGCGTAGTTTTCTGTAAGTTGATGTCGGTTTTTGTTATTCGAAAAGTTATCCAGCCTCTCTATGACTCTATCCGTGCCCCTTCTCTCTCTTGCCAGACAAAAGATAGAGAAACTAATTTTTACTTCATTCTCAAAGACACTCGGAGACATCAACCGAAACAACGGAACTTTGGCGACCATACATTGCAAATTCTGACAGAACTCTTGCATTTCCTGGCATCTTTAGATTTTCTTCTTTTTAATTTTTTCTTTCTTCTGGAGTTTTATATTCTCATGTGCAAATGGGTTTCCCCACAAATTTCCGTTACTTGATCATCATTTAGTTTCGGTTCATTGCTCCCAATGGCCTTTTTCAGGAGGTGAATCTAAGCAAGGCTATTGCTTGCTATGCTGTTCAATTCTCCCCCTCGTGTTCCTGCCGCGATCGCTCGCGGGTTTTTGCTGAAATTTTTGTCTTGATTGGCTCGACTCACTTTCAGTTTTGGCTCGTAACTGATGCAAATGATACAACTATGGTTACTTGTACAAAATTGTGGTATCAAGAGTTTTACACATTATGGGATTGGGATTGGATTGAGATCCGATCATGGTGGAAGTTGGGTTCTATTTCTGTTAGAATTTTGGTTTTGCTTCATTTCTATTTGAATGTTTTGCATTGTTTTGACTTATTTTCCGTTTAAATGGTGTCATTCTTGATTTGGCCTGGGATTCAAAAGTTTTAGAGAGCATTTGGACGATCAGAATTGGCCTTCGTAGTCTTTGATCTGACTATGCAGCCTATGATTGTTTCTGGTTTGTGCTTGACTTTTTGTGTTTGGTTTTATTGTCTCGCCTTTTGAAGTGTGTCCATGATTTCAGTGCATTCCAGGCATGCCCTATTTCAATGCAAGTAGATGGTTGTTTGAATCTTGGGCAACGACTATGCATTATAGAATTGGATTTTCCCCCCCCCCTGCAGTTTTAAGTCAATTCATCAGAATAGGATGACATTGATAAAAAAATATTTCTTATGTCTGGCTCGCAAGCTCTTTGTGATCAATTTCTGGTTTCTATTTGGTAATTGCTATGACGTGGCATCGACTCTTTGTCTCTCACGTATGCATTTTCTTGTATCTTATAACCAAAAAAACTGGCATTCTAAGTTACTGGAATTTTTTGTTGGGCTCTTCTAAATTTTACCTGAATTGTTGTTCATGTGTTTGTATCCTCAATATCCCTTTTGATTCAATCCTGAGATCATCTAGCAAGGAAATCAAATTGGAGGTTTTAATAACTCCGTTTAGTTTTTGTTTGTGACACTAGGATTCTTTGATTTGTACATATTTTTAGTTGGGAGAGAGACTGAATATCTTTTTGGAATAAAGAAATTTGAAGCTCTTGCAACCTTTTATCACAGTGGTTGTGTGACATCATGTATGTTCAAAATTCAAATGACTTACTGGCTATTGTCAACTCGGTGCCATCCAGTGGCTTAGCTATGCATAGACTAGCAGCATTATGAAAGTCAGCCTAATACCTTTATTTCTTGATTTTTATGACAGTTACAACGATCTGCAGTCTTGATGCTTCTGGTTATTTAATGTGCTATATATGCGCACACTATGGTGTTGAAAAAGAGGCTAGATTATGGATATAATGGTTTTCAGGTCCCCTTTATACCTAGAGCTCCAAGATCTGCAAGAGTAAGACTAGCTGTGATATGAACATTGTTTGATGTTTTCCCCTTTTTGTGCTCTGAACTTTATTTTAACTGCACCTGTTTGGTTATTGTTTAGAGGAGGAGTCTATTCACAAAAGCTGCTGGGCATGGTCAAGCATATGCTTTTGAACTACTTGCATCCTTCGCAGGCAAGTTGCTGCAGGAGAGTGAAAATTCTTCTGCGTCTAGCAATGCATCTGAAGGAATCCATCATCCTTCTTCCAGCATAGGTGTCGTTGCACAGGAACGGCGTGATGAAGTTATGCCTTTGGCAACAGATGATATTAATCAGGGAGGTTGTGTGGTGAGTATTTATATGACTGAGGTGGCCTCACAAATCACTCATAAGAAATGTCTTGTGCAAATTGAAAATGATGTGGTACAAGAGCAGACTTCAGTTTATAACGGTTCTGGCTGCTTGGAGAAAGTTGAAGCTGATGTGGAGTCTGAAAATTTGCAAAGGGGGGGATAAACTTGGCCATTATTCCTGTTGTTTAGTAGAAATGCATCAAGATTTTGGGGATTCTTGTGGTGGTAATGTAAACAGATCCAAACAAGAACGCCATGATGGTAGTTCAGACATTGAGGGATCACCTTTAGTCAATAAATGTAGATTGAAGCTCCCATTAGAACTATGTATTAATTCTAGTGCACTAATTAATTCAAACATTAATGTTAAGTCTCCATTTTGTGGGGGACCTTCTCCTCATGCTTCTTTTTCCAGGCATGGGAATAATCTTAAGTTAGATTTTAGAGATGATGACGAAAACCTCTTTAGGTGCAACAAAATTAGCACCAAGTCAAAGCCTTACAGGCCTCCACAACTGATGGTACAACAAAGAATCAGGAGGTTGCTGACTTCTAAACATCGGAAAGCTTATCCAAAGTTGAAGGCTTGTAAGCTTGCTGGATCTGGTAATCTGGACTATAAATTATATCTTCTACTAGCGGTTTTTATCACTTCATGCATGTTATGTAATGGTATAGTTTGCTTATTCAAAGGAATTAATATGAAATTTGCAGATCAAGGAGTAAAATTTCATTATCGTAAGAGAAAGACCTATTGCAGCTTTGACAGATATCAGCACAGCACACTTTTCAAGAGGAAGAAATTCTTTCAGCATGCTCCTGTTGCAACTTCTGATGGAGGGTTCAGCTGTGAGAGTGTATCTAATTCACCTGAGAAAGGAATATATGGTGGCAACCGTAGCTCATTTGCAAATTGGCATCCATCTAAGGATTCTCATGGTAATTATTTGTTTGATGATATCGATTCCTCTTGCTCTATTGGTCTTTCCATCCTGTAGTGTTTTATGTTTTGTGCATATTTTGTGAAAGTTTAGTATCAAGTCATTCAGGATACCAGAGCTTTATATTGAAGTTCCGGAGACGGCAACCATAGGTTCATTAAAGTTATGAGTATATAGTGATGGCCGATGGCTTTATCTGGCTTAACTTCTTCTTAGGGCCCATTTGGTTTTTCGAATGGAATGGATTGGAAAAAGGAATGGAATGGGGGGAAAAAATTGATCATTTTATGTGAAATGTCACGTGTTTTACTAGATGCAGATTAACAATAAAAAGAAATAGTTGTTATTATGTCATGATTATAGTGATATAATAGACATTTCACATCTGGATTATTCTATGAAGGAAGCGGATTCCTTTTTCCCCAGTCTAACCAAATAGGGCCTTAGTATAATATTTTTGTGCCCAACTTGTTGGCAATTGCTGTCTTTTTCTTTGACAGTAGTATTTTTTCAGTTTTTACTCATCTCAAATTACTTGCTTGTCTAACTCTCACTTCTATTTTGTTTCTTTTCACAAATTTTTGTAGAGGACAGTGATGGAGGCAGTAATGGCTATACTGGGAAGTGGGGTGCGTGTTGGTGTCCTTCTTCAGGGGAAACATGTTAGAGATGACAACAGGACTCTTGTGCAGACTGGTATAGCTTGTAAAGAAAATTTGGATTCCCTTGGTTTCACTTTGGAGCTCAATTCTTTAGAGGCTCCTCCTGATGTATTTGTTGGTGATCCTAATCCTTCTACTTTGTGTGAAACATCCCCAGGGATCAGGTGAGGCGGATTTGGAATTTGTCATACATAGTTATATCTGATTATTGAAGACGCAAATATATTGATGATCAAGCTTTAATTTCTCAAGCATAAATGATGTTTTCTGTCATCAATTTTTTTTTATGATTTTTCTCATGTTAGTTGAATATTTAGTTTGCTACTTGGCTTGTTGCTATGGCTAATATTTATCACTTTATTTTTCTAGGTCATTAGTAATCCCTATCTCAGATTCAAGGGTTATTGATGCTTTGCGTGGCTCCTGCTTGCTGACAAACATGGACAACCTTGTTAAGACTAACCAAGAGTCAAGTTCTCCCCCCACTGACATTGTAGCTGACAAAGTAACACCAACTTCCTTAGCCTTGGTTCCCATTCCTGCCAGGAGCACAGAGCCACTAGCTGTGGTTCCTGTGAGTCAGAAAGCCCAGCGCTCTGAGCTTGTGCAGCGTCGAACTAGGAGACCATTCTCTGTCTTTGAGGTAGAAGCACTAGTTCAGGCAGTTGAGCAAGTTGGAACTGGAAGGTCAGATGCTATTGTCATCTTATGAGGTATAACTGGATTTTTGGAAAAATTTGGTTGCTTATGCTGTTTACACTTGCAGGTGGCGTGATGTGAAGTTGCGTGCTTTTGAGAATGCAGACCATAGGACTTACGTAGACTTGAAGGTACATTTTATTCCCCGTTGTCACAAGTTTTACCCAACTGAAGGAGTTTTTACTCATACATCAGAACGGACCACCTGTTTATCTCGCATATTTGCTAGTATATTCTGTGATATTTGACCCAAGAGAAGAAAAGACTGGAAACAGGTGAAATGGGTCAAATAATGGACGTTTTGTTGTTATTGTTAGCTGGCCTAGCTTTTCGTTGTTGGTATTGGCAGGATAAGTGGAAAACATTAGTGCACACTGCGAGAATCTCTTCACAGCAAAGGAGGGGAGAGCCAGTGCCCCAACAGCTTTTAGACAGAGTGTTGGCTGCCCATTCATTCTGGTCCCAGCAGCATGGCAAGCATCAACCTGCCACTATGAGGAGCACAGAAGCCTTTGAAGGCAACCAATGTAAAAAGTAATTTAAATGTTGACAGGAACACAGCTAGACAAAACTTGTACATTCGAATTCAAGTTCTTGTAATATTCTCACAAAACCAAATTCATTG
This sequence comes from Vachellia collinsii, assembly GCA_006871305.1. Classification (NCBI taxonomy): domain Eukaryota; kingdom Viridiplantae; phylum Streptophyta; class Magnoliopsida; order Fabales; family Fabaceae; genus Vachellia; species Vachellia collinsii. The sequence continues at coordinate 28,541 of QFDD01000451.1, read as the reverse complement.
CCAGCCTTTTATTTGCAAGCAGGTTGGCACTTTGTAAATGGTTTGATGCAATAAGACTGGTTTAGCTCAAAGTTTATGTTCTTTGATTTTTTATTCGGTCCTGTGGATGTGTGTAAAAATGTCATAAGAACGTGACAGGATACCATTGATAATTGGAGAGGAGAGAGAACTTTGTTTTAGTGCATTATTATGGTCTTCCAAATAATTTTGACATTCTTTCCACACATCATTAGTGCCTATTTGGAAACACGAATCAATTTAAATTTTTGTTAGTCGTCCTTTATATTTTGCTTACGTACAACGCAAAATTAATTGAAATAAACCAATATAAAATCTCTACTTATCAAACAAAAATCACATGAAGATTTTATTAATTTTTAAAGTTAAGATGTATTTTTAGTAATAAAGTTATTCACTAGAAGTTTATTGCACAATTGAGTTCTAAAAAGTGTAAAAGTAGATATAGTATTTCAAAGTCAAAGCAATTTTAGTAAATATATTAAATTGATCCAAACACTCATTTCTTTTTTTAATGTGGGACCCACTTTTCTCCTTCTAATTTTATAATTTACTTTTTAACTAATTTAACGGAGTTGCAAAAATTGTACCATTTTAAAAAATTGTATCTACTTTTATACTCTTTAAAATTTAATTGTGCTAAAAACTCTTAATAAAAAAAATTTCTTGTTAAAATTATACATTAACCCTAATTTTTTTTCATCATCCCAAACATACATTCTTCTTTTACCCTTAGTTTGGACGAGTCCTTTGGATGAGAAAAAAAATTGAGGAAAGAGTATTAGAAAAAAAAGCTTTCAAAAATAGGATTTTCTTTCATAGTATTCCCCCGTTTTGCTCTCCCTTCTCTCCTCCTCCAAATTCATTACCAATTAATTGTTGCTAAAGTGTATATATTTAATTATTTCAATTTACATTAAGTTTTAATTTAAAATTTTAAATTTAAAAAGTATTCTTTTAATCCTTCAATCTTAACATTGGTAATTTTTATATGCTATCAAAATATATATAAATTTTAAAGTATAAAAATAATTATATTAAATAATTAAAATTTAAACATAATTTGTTAAGATTTAAGGAAATAGTCAAAATTTGAATTTGTTGGTTGAAATTTTTTTGTTAGATAAAACTAATTTTAAAAATTAAAAGTACAGAGATGTAATTGAAATTTAACTTTAATTTAAAAAATATTTTACCCATTTATAGAAATCCTTCTACGTTGTAACCAACCAAACGGGGATTTGCTCTCACTCGCATTCGCAAGGCGCCTATCCGCATAAGCATCCCCGCCGCTGTAAAGACCCAGAGAAGGTCGCGAGTAGCAAAAGGTGAGACATGAGCGGAGCCAGAGCACCTGATTTTTTCTATCGGGAAGCTCAAAGACTAGGGTACGTTGCTCGATCTGCCTTCAAGGTAATGTTTTGCCTTCAGCTTCCCCCGTTTTCTTGTTATTTTCATTCCCGTTATTGCAAAATGCTAACTTACCGAGTATTTCATTCCCTTCGACAACAAAAGTTGCTTCAAATACAGAAGCACTACAAGCTGATAAAGCCTGGTTCATCGGTTCTGGACCTCGGCTGTGCTCCCGGCGCTTGGCTACAGGTATATATCTCGAAAGAGTTTCGTGGGCTTCCTGTTACAATTTTCCCCCACTGGTTGAATTTTGGGTTAAAGGGTTGTATTTTATTTTGTTTTCCCCTCTTTCCGCAGGTGGCTTGCCAGAGCTTGGGTCCTCTTAAAAACGGAGGCTTGGTTGTGGGCATTGACCTCAAGGTATCATTTTCAATGTATTATTTGCTTCTATGATAGTCTCTCTGTGTCTCGCTTTTGATGGTCTTTCTCTCTGTCTATTCTTTTAGCATGCTAAAAGCAGAAGTCATAGAGAACATACCAAGTTGAATTCATTGTTTCTAGCCTCCCCCTCATTAATTTATTAAATGTGCAATTTGCAGAACAGAAGGTCAAGTTTCCTCCTCTCCATTGTGATTCAAGGGTTAAAACCATCTGTGCTGATGTCATGAACCTCCCAAAATGCCGAATTAGAGCTCTGTCTCCACAGGTACCTGTGAACATCTTATGTAATTCCAATAGTATTGATATGGGATAATCTGCTATTAGGCCTCTGTCAACTAAGTGTGGTGGTAGGTAAAAACTTTGTGAATTAAATCCAAATGTGCAGGCTGCTACCAGTGGCATCCATAAATATTTTGCGCGGTAATGAGTCCTCCCCCGGTCCCTCTTGTTTTCTTTTTTCCCCCGTGTCAACTGCTTTTTCATCATCTTGTTACATCCCTGGAAACATTATCTGCTCAGGTAGATGCCTCGGCTGGTTCTAACTTGGTCAAGTGTAAATTAATCTTAGTTTTTGGTCCGTCTGTTTGAATACACTCCCTGAATGGAAAACACTAGTCCACCAGCCGAGGGATGTAAAAATTGTATGCAATTGTCAGGCTGGCAAGCCATAGTTGTATATAATTACAGTACAGCTACCTTTTAAGGCCATGGATTAAGTAGTTTGTACTTTGTAGTTGATGTGAGATAAAATTGGTTGTTAATCTTTGTCCATATAGCATGATAATGAAATGGAGAAGTAAATGTTCATCAAGGAAAAGGTTTGCCACAAACCCCTTGCACAAGATAGCATTCTTGAGTTAACACCTTCATCAATCTTTTGATGAAATGAACTTGCTGCTCAATATGAGTAGGAATAATACTTTTGGTGGCTGATTGCATTCTGTTAGAACCCCAATCGTTGGTCAAACTTACACGAGGAAACATAGGACTTTGCAAGCATATGGAAAGAATGCTTTATGAGATTCCAAAGTTGGCTTGGTTTCTTCCTACAATTTTAGAGATAAGGGTTATTTTATAGAGTTAGCTATAGGCTTTAGGATTGTCTGTTGTAGTGTATTTTGGGGAGTGTGCAATGTACTTTTTGGGCTATTTAAGTCGTGGCTTCTAGCAGGGAGAGGCATGCCATATTTTGTATGGGTGTTTTGTGAGGAGGGTGCTGGTTTCTCCAAACCAGATCCTTGGGCTGTGAAAGTTATTTTCACAAAGTAACCTTGTATTGACTGTTGGAGTGATCTCATAAAGTGTACCCCAAGTATTAATATCAGTTTCTTTGCTGTTCTTACTAATTGTTAAGTTGGGTCATAACAAATTCACCGGTCATACTTAGAAACTCAACCAATATATTGTTATTTCTTCTTAGGATTTTCTTCTTTTTTCTTTCCTTTTTTTGGTATTTTAAGTTCAGGAGAAGAAACCTCGTTGAAACTGCCCGTAAGGGTAGAGTAGCTGATCTTCCCGTACCCTGTCCCTGTATTGCATGAAATATTGGTTTTAATGCAATATTTTCTTTTGCACTATGTTTCATTAAAGCTAACCTTTCACAATATCTAAAGGCAAACCATTTCTTTCTGCACGTCAAGTGTGGTGCAATTAACTTCAGAACTGCCTCTCTTCTACAGCAAAAGGGGTTTGCTGTAGTACTCTCGGACATGTGTCCACTGGTTTCTGGGATCACAACTAGAGACTCCGCACTGTCTGCTGAACTGGGCATGCGAGCATTGGACTTGGCTGTTGGCAGAGCTGCACCTGTTCATTCTAATTACGTTACTCAGGAGGAGCAAAGTGACAGTTCATCCAGTTCAGATGATAATGGTGTATTGCAGGATGAAGGGCATCTTGTCATAAAGCTTTTGGAGAGTGAAGATGTAAAAGGTGGGTTTTATTTCATAATAAATTAATAACAACAGAAAATTGGTTTGTTTAAGTTGATTTAATTGCATTAGATTTCAAAACCACTAGCTATTCATGCTGCAGATATTAGTCGGATTTCAAAACCGCTGTTTAGGAAGTCATCATGGTTGAGGCCTAAAGCCACAAGACCTTCATCAAGAGAGATTTATTTGATATGTCAAGGTTTAAAGCCAAAAAGGAAGCGATAGATGAATATGCAGTCCCATCTACTCTGAACTGGGGAGTCCCGCAACTTTTAAGTTCTTCTTTGTGCGGGGCAATGTGCATCCGTAGGTAATGCTTGCACTTGTTCGATTTTGATTTTATAGTACCGGCAGGGCAATGGTTATCTTAACACTTGATGGAGCATTAGAAATTTAGTAGTGTCATGATGAGGGAGGCAACAAGTATTGGAACTGGAATTACTATAATTGCATGAGTAGCTAATTGCTCAGACCTTGCTTTGCATTTCCCAACTTGAAATGTCTGTGCTCAGTGAGTGGCTTTGACAAAGGCGTCATTCATTTACAGGGTATAAACATGATGGAAAAGTTGGCTGTTACCACTCAAAATTTGAAGATAAATCGTAAAATTGATGGCTTATTTTATTAATTGAATTTTAAGCATTCAATCGACTCATAGCTGCCTAATTAACATGGATTAACGCTTTACATCACATCTGCTGTGTTCGGTGTTTGCGCAAAAGAAAAGGCAAGCATCCATTTACAAATAGGTAGTTACAAATAATAATGTAAAATCCTCTCTTCGCCCTTGTCACCGAATATGGGTACGTCCTAGTGACCACATGCCTGAATCCTTGACCGGTGCCTGAAAAGTGTAAACAGATAAGACAAAATTAAATGAAAACTATGTATAACTGAATTGGAAGTGAGAGAGAAGGGGGCAAATTCTTACAGGCGATTTGATGGAGGGAAAAACATTCCAAAACCGGAGAGTCTCATCCCCCGCACCAGTCACTATGGTCTGACCATCGGGGGACATTGCAAGGTACAACACTCGCATGGTGTGGCCAGTTAGGGTCGCAACCTGATCAAGGTTCACAATCACATTATTGATTGATCCATAATATGCTCGCAAAATTCGGATTGATTCTTGACTAGCTCTTACCTTGGCCATTGATGGATACTTCCACACCATAATTTGGTTCTGGGAGTAGCCATGAGTGCTTACCAGCTCGTTCACATTCTTACTCCATGCCAGGTTGCACACCTGGCTGCCTGTGTCGACGCAGTTCAACTGGTGGCCATTTGTTGTATTCCAGAAGCGAATGCACCTGTCTGCCGTTCCACCGCCAGACGCCAGGACGCCACTCTGGTGAGGCGACCATGCGATCGCCTTCACTGCCGCCGTGTGCTCTGTCAGCCTCAGTGCCGGTTGCTGCGACTGTTGACTCCATACCAACAGCTGTTCGTGCCATTCTTTCCACGTGTCACTCATGCATTCCACAAACATGTACCAACACAACTATTCTTGTGGCTGGCCATACGTACCTGATTATCATTTCCGCCGGACGCTAGTTCCCTGTCATCGTGCGACCACTTCAGCCCACATACCTGTCAAAATTAAGTCATTTCTTTACTTCTAACGCTAACTAGATTAATATCCCATGTCCCACATATATGCCTATGCTCTCGTATTATAATCTATACCTCCGACTTGTGCCCAACCAGCCTGCTCACGAAGTCATTTGAGACTCTCATGTCATGCTGAAGTATGTTCCTGTCCCGGCTTCCTGAAGCTAACATGCGTGAGTTCCATGCCAGCACACCGGTTCTTGTCTGGTGCCCGCCCATTGTTCTAACCCTCTTGCACTGAGTTCCATCCCAAATCTGTCATCCAAGGTTCATAAAAATCATAATACACGCAAACCAAACAAACCTCCGTAGATGTAAACTATAAAAAGCTACCTGAACTTGACCCATATTTGTGCCGATGGAAATGTAAGAGCCCTCCCGGGTCCACTGGACCGAGCACACACCATCTTGAGGTCCCAGGTCGCATAACTTTGTCACCTGAAAACGGGACGAAATAACCAAACGTGAACGGTCCATATGACGATGGAAACACGAGCAATGCGCGGCAGTTTCGGACTTACTTTGCTGTTGGAAGCGCTCCAGAGGTACACACACGTGCCCAGTCCCACGGCAAGAACATTTTGTGAGGACCAATCGACTAAATTCAGGTAAAAGTCATCTTGCAGTGACGGTGCATCCAAAACCTGCAATTTTGATGGGCTTCAACAATGAAAAGACCCATACAGAAAAAGGAATTGGGAGCTAAGAAAGGAGTAGACCTTATGGGGTGTCTTGGGGACCTTGCGAGGAGGCTTTGGAGGGGTCGAAGACTCGGGAGAGAAGATGGAATCGTGGCCTAAAACAGAGGGCGAGAAGGGGGAGCTGGGACCGGAATGGTCAGTCTTGAAGCGTAGCATATTCTTGCTGGGACTCATGGGGGAAGCTTGACCTGCAGGGGAAGGAGAACCGAAGTCAGATCCAAAGAGCTCAGATTTCAACAACCTGGTATAAGCCTCGTTCGCCCCATCTTTCACTGGGGAAGGCTTCTCCACCAGCCCGAAGGTGTGGAGCCTCGAAGAAGATCTGCAAGGTATGAATCTATCGCTGCACGAGGAGGAGGGTCTGGAAGGCGATGACAAATTGGGATTGGCCCGCAAACAACCCGAAAAGGTGTCGAGCCGCAGCGAGCTTCCCGACATGCATGCCGGAAGATTCAGTCCGGACGATTTCCTGGACGGAGGCGACTCCATTCCTTGGATTGGACGAAGAGGTAGGCGAAGAGGAAGAAGAAGAGTATTGGTAAAGAGGAAGACTCCCAACGGTCGTATTTTGAGGTTTATGAATTGAGGCCAGAAGAGAGGAGCGTCACGAAGGAGGAGGGGCTTTTATTCTATGATTCCGATTTCCTATTTATTATGCATCTTTTTTGTAACCCCACATTCCAACGGTCAGTTTCCTTGAGAAATTCTTGCATACGCTGACGTTTCCACCTCATTTGTGTTTCGGCTTATAAAAAAAAAATGACAAGTCACCCATCATGGGCCCACCACTTTTATAACCTTCGAAAAGTCGAATTCCAAGATTACTCCCCCAAATTCCAAAGAAAGTTATACGAGATGTAACTAGGCGTTTTTCCATTTGTGTTTTGGCATGCAAGAATTTTTCTAAAAATCATAATTTCTCCAATTACCAAGGGAGGTCTATTATTGCTTGCACTCAGAACACGTCATTTACGTCTGACCAATCATAAATCACCAAATCACATCATTTGTATCCCATGCGCTGACATATCTACTCAAATTCTTAAATAATTTTAATTTTCAATTAAAAAATCTCAGCATATTTGCATGGAGTTAGTGGTGGGTAAGTTGCAATTTTTGGCTTCATCTTCTTTTGTTCCTGATGGCACAATATGCTATTTTATTCTCCTCTTTATCTTTCCGTCGACTCTCGTATAATCAACAACCAAAGGTGAAACTCGAGATCTGAGGCGGAAGGTCTATTCGTCATCCTCTTCCCATCGTGTTTGCCTCTTCATATTCGCAAGTTGTGGAGGAATTACAGCACCTGTAGTGAAGGAATTTTCCCCATGAGAACTATATGCATGACAATGCTTGAAGCCCAAGTCATGATCTCGCATATAATTTATATCTTGGAAAACCTTCATTCCAGTTTCAAGTCAGAATCGAAAACTATTTGGATTTGATATGTGGAAGTATTTTCTAATTAGGTGTTTTTTTACGTAATTTTGGTGTTGAACTAGAGTTAACCCATATGCATCGTATGGGATGTTAGAAATGATAATGTATGATATCATAGAGTGTTTTATAAATTTCTCAATATGAATTACTAAAATGTTAGATATTATGATTACCATTATATCTTGTACTATTGTTTGAGTTATCTTTTTTAAAAAAATAAAAAGAAAATCCCACACTCATGACTCATCTCAAGAAAAAGTTTCATATAATTTTAAAATATAACATAATAACTTTCTTAATTTTGTATCCAAACCTTTAAAATTTAGGTGATTAAAATTATGGTTCTACTTCACAATGAGATATAGCTATGAAACACAAAACATAAAAAATAATAATCCCCCTCATCTTTCTTGAAAATTTCATCCACGCAAGAAAAAATCATTTCTTACATCGTTTTCTATATTTCTAGGGTAAAATTGCTCCTCAAAAAACTTCCAGACATTCATTTCAACTTCGTGGATACTTTCGAGATAGATTTTCTCTTTAACCCTTGAAAAAATATAATTTTTTTATGATTCTAAAAATAAATGGTATAAGCTTATAATATATCAAAGTGTATTTTTCTAAAATGAGAAATCTAAAAGCATAATTTTAGAAAAATAAGGTGAACTATTGAATTATTAAATGAGAGTTGATGGAATTCAGACTTTTAAAAATTATTAAATTATTCAAACTTTTAATATATGTCATATATACTTCTTGCATGTCAATCCATACTTCTTACTTATAAGATTGGAATTATTAACTATAGGAGTTTTTGAGTTAATAAGTATACGTTTTTAGAGGATAATTCTAAACGCTCAAACCCCTGTCTAATTCCACTTAGACCTAATAATGAAATAAACCTATGAGATAGGAAAAAAAATAATATTTGCCCTACTTTTTAATGAAAATTCCATCCCACTGAAAAATTCATTTGTTGTTATGTATTTTAAAAAATAAAAATTTCTTTTATATATTAAAATATATTTTACTATAATAAAGAATTGATAGTGTATCCCAAAAAAATGGCTTGGGCCAAACCAAGCCAAGGCCCAACGAAGAAGACCAACCCAAGACGTAGTCCACCAGGGTCTCAACAATCCAGCACCCTAACGACACGCGAAACAACACCTGGGGCTCGTGTTTGTTGTCAGCTGTCCCCCAACATCTGACCATGTAGTTAAGATCCAAAGATTCAATGACCACTATCCCAAGATTCTCGGGGTTCGTTGGACACAACCAATGGGCAATTGCAGCCGACGACCGTCTTCATGCTTGTAATGACTGACTACTTCACCAAGTGGGTGGAAACAGAGGCCTATGACCAAGTGCAAGAGATGGAAGTCGTTGAATTTTTCTGGAAGAACATCGTTTGCAGATTCGGCCTACCTAAAGAGATTGTCTGTGACAACGGATCATAGTTTATCAGAATACGGTTTTGAGACTTCTGTCACAACTGGGGGGATCACACTTTATTTCTTGACTCCAAAGAATCCTCATTCAAATGGACAGGCCAAATCCACTAACAAAATTTTGATCAATCCACTTAAAAAGTGGCTGGACAAGGCAAAGGGCAGATGGGCATAGGAGCTGCAACGGGTGAAACCCCTTTCTCACTCGTCTACGGGTCATAAGCAGTCATCCCTATCGGGGTAGGCCTTCCATCACTGCGATAGGCATGGACAGATCAAGAATCCAATCAGCAAGCTCTATACGATCAATTGGACCTTGTTGAGGAAAGACGAGAGCAAGCAATAATTGCCATGGCCCAATACCAGCAAAAGATAGCAAGGTACTACAATAAAAATGTACACACTAGACAATTCAAATTGGGGGATTAGGTCCTCAGGAAGGTCTTCTAAAACACCCAGAACCCACTCGACGGTAAGCTTGGACCAACATATAAGGGGTCGTATCAGATGATAGGTGTCGTCAGAAAGAACACCTACCAGTTAAGCGACAAACAGGGGCGACCAGTCCCTTAGAGCTGGAACGCAATCCACTTAAAAATGTACCACTTCTAGTACATGCCTTACTTCTTCCTGGATCTATCAAATGAACTTGACTAACATCTTTATTAAGTCCCCTTGGGATGATGACATACGTCCTAAAACGCGACTCCTATGAACAACTGATGCCTTGTGCTATAATGTTTGGGGCACAACGGACTAGTTAGACCACCACTTCATCATTAGCATATCATGCCTGCATTTTCGACTAACCTTGCAGGATATAAACCCTAGACGAGAGACACACGTTAGATGGATGCTACCCCTCTCATTGACGATAATGAGCCCTAAGGATGAACATTCTGTCTAACAGGGCAACATGGCTAGACAAGACGCCAATATACTTACCGATAAGGCTGATTAGATGCCAACACTATTGACAACATCCTCACTACTAAACGATAGTTCGACAGGCCTCATCAGTCAACAGGCTTCTGCACCACCTCAGATGACATCAAAGACAAGTCACCTCAGTCGCTTACACTCTTGGCTTAGACACCTCCTACATATGTGAGGATAAGACAACCTTGCTTCGCTTCCACTTAACAACTGGCCTTGACACACCCTTCTTTCCATGTGTACAAGGTCCACAACCTTAACGAAACATTTGTGTCGAGTCATTTAACCTCACGTTTGCTCTTATGACTTAGGCTTTTATGCCACTCATGTATATAGGGATAAGATGGCGTCATCGCATCCCTTCTTTGTAAACGGCCATAGCGTTACCCTTTATGCAATTCAAGTCACTGACTTTACTTAATGAAACATGCATTTTCATCTTATCTCTTATGACTAATATAGTCACAAGAGCCATGCCTTTGATGCTAGATGTCCTACCTAGTACGATACTCTGTCTCACACACACTCTTATGGGTTTGCATGACCTCGACAATAAATACACATCAATGCAACCGTACATTGCTAACTAATTGACCAGTTAAACTTGCACTTCTATCAAACACACTACATACACCCCTAGCTGCCTTGCATCGGTAACAACGACTACATGTTAAACTAGGCAACTGCGACTTAACATCAAAGTAAAAGCATAATGCTAGACATGCAAAGTAAACAGGCACAATGGTCTGGCATAGAACTTAAAACAGAATTTCAAAAAGGTCGCAAAGGACTTGGCAATATCCTTAGACCCACTCAAGGCCACAAATCCAGAATGAAAATTCATAAGTCGGCCACAGATTGCCAGAAAAACACCTCTCAGAGGCAAGTAAGTCTAAGTAGTAAGCTCCCCTACCTCAGCCATGTCTGTATCACCCTTTAGGGTAGGAGCTACTACCATCAGCTCCCCTACACATCCCTGTGGAGACATTGCCTTGCCTCCAGCACCACCCTTTGCCGCACTCGTCTTGGACAAAGCGACAGCTTGCTTCATACTCTTTCCATCTATGTGCCACGGACAGGGAGAGTAGGGAATTATTGTTTTCAAAAGTATAAGTAATAATTTTTACTTCATCATATAATTTATTTTTACAATTGAGTCATACACTTTTTTTGTTCATTCAATAACTGTTTAAAATAAAACTTATTTTTTAAAGTTTAAATTTTATAACTTTAACAGTCTTTAAGAGTTAAATGATAATTTGTACAACAAATAAAAATGGCTTATTTTGATTGATTACTTAGACCTACTTACCTTAGTATAGTCCTAAATATCTATTAATATACATTTTATTTCCATGTTGTTGGAAAAATGAAAACAGAAGTCTATATTATAGGTTTTGAAAAAATGATATGTCTATATTATAAAAGCTATTATTAAAATGGGATAGGATAATTGTATTTAGAGATGAAATAGGAAGATATTGCATTAAAATTTGAATTTTAAAGATAGAGATTATTACCCACCATAAATGTAGAAAAAGAAATAATAGTTACAATGAGAATTGTTGAGTTGGACCAATTAGAAGAGGAATAAAAGACTAATCAAATTGTGAGTACAAGCTTTAAAGAAATAAGTTGATTGATTGATTGATTGATGATTGATAATTCATAATTGTTGTTCCAGAAATAAGATTGCATTGACTACATTTTAAAATAATATAAGCCCAGCCCAAATCCATGAGTAATCGAGGGTTGGGCTAAGCAAATTCATATAGGCTGAAGTAACCAACTTTCACAAACTAACCATAATGATGCTATATGATAGTGGGTTGGGGAATTTTTTCCCTAATTAAATGTATATTATTTAAAATACTATCTAATAATAAATATATGTAGACACTTCGCTTGATAGCGATTCAAACTTTAGTTTACCATGTTGTGAGGGATTAACCACTTCCTTTAAATCCAATCCCCTTGGTGGCTAGCGCAATTTTAATGTAAAGGGTTGTTTCGTATGAGGGGAGGGGAGCGAAAGGGAGGGAAAGGGAAATTTTTTTTAGTTGAATTTAAAAAATTAGAAAATTGGGGTAAAAATTTTTAATTAATTTTTCTTACCCTTTCGTCTTATATCACCTTTTTATTAAAATTTTATAGCCCCACTCCTCCAATTTCGTTAAATTCAACTAACAAAAATTTTCTTTCCCCTTCCCACCAAATCCTCGTGTCAAACACTCCTTAAAAGGAAACTACATTGCTTAATTCTTTTTATTGTAAATTTGTAATGAAGAAATTGTAGTGTTTTCCTTTGTCTGTGATCACATAAAAATATCAAAACGCAAACCTATCATACCTTCGCTGATATTAATCTTACTCACACAGGATATCAGATCTGCAATCATTTATGTTTGTTTAAATTGAAGTGATATGTCGTTGTCAATGTCAATATTCCATTCAGCAAGGGAAGACCAACTTGAACCAGGGAACATTAATTGAACTGAATCAAAGTTCAAAGTATTTGCATTATGGAAATGAAAAGGAAAGACCAGAAATTGAAGAATGCTACTACTTAACCTCAGCGATTGAGACTTTCACTTATGCCCTTCCTCCGAAGGCCTGCACTCAAATGCCCCACCCTCCCTCTTTATATCAAGGGCTAAAGAGTAAATTTAATGTGTCAGGAATGTCTAATTTCATAAAGATTTTAGAGTGTGTAAAAATGTACATAAACTTTGAAACATGGTGTAATTTTCATGATACAGGAATTTGGATCAGACTGGCCAGGTCAACCCAGAACTTGGTGACCCAACCTCCAATTGGGTCCAAGTTGGCTTACAACCCTGAGTTGAGTTAACTCGGACTAACAAAGTAACCTAGATGACTCATTGGATAGTACAAGTCTGTGCGACATAATTTTTTAAAACCAATTCAGGGATGAAATGATGCATCAGCAACTACTTTTCTTTAAATTTCAAATTTGAAAGTAAAAAAAATTAAAAACAGAACCCCACACTAGTACACTACACCACTCGAGTCCCAACGGTTCCTTTGCTCCCATTGGTCTTTGGTTGAGTGGTTTCTAGTGCGATTATGCCATCGGCAACTATCATCTTTGTCGTAGCTCATCCACCTTCTCCTCCAGCTACTATCCTCTCCACCTAAATCTTCTTCTCCTCTGCCTGTCCCATTTGAAATGAATAAGCCATCCTATGATTTCAAGGTGCAGATCACATACCTGCTGCTGAGGTTAGCTTTACTGTATGTATGAGTGCCAGAAAGGAAGTGAAAGGAACCCGACTAAACATTATAAAGTATCCATACAACCACCACTTTTTTTGTGGTGTGATGTTCATTATTGAAAGCTTCAACCGCACCTCAAGCACAATAATTAATTCATGCAGTGAAAGAAAGCATGGAGGCAGAATTGAAGAAAAGCAAAACAAGAAAGTCTAGGGGGAGAGTAGGAGTACGTTAGAAGAAGGACAGAGTGACAAGGATAGAGTGCCCTGTGCCAAACTCTCCACAAGCACACTTCTCCTCATACATCTCATTGATGTACGTAGCGGCTAGGCAGCTAGAAAACTACAAGTGAAATGATAAGTGCGCAGTTAAGGTGGCCCAGAAATTTGGTTGGAGAGAACAGTTAGGAGAAGAAGATTAAGAACTCTCAGGCATGACTCCCCTTTAATCGATGGCACTTTAAAGAAGAAGAAAGGACGCATGTAAGATGAGTGAGAATGAAGCTGTTTTGGAGTAATTAATCAGCCAGGATTAGGATTAGAACATGGGAGATTTAATTTAATGATTGGAGCACATACATGAAAGAGGATAGGGCAATGTGAGATGCATAATGAAGAATATTTTGGAAGTCATGCTGGGGCCTAAAGAAATCACATCCATCCCATCTGGGCTTGGCTTCTTGTTTGAGGGAATCTCTACATTCGCTTCTGTGGGGTTACTCCTGAGGGTATGTGGCATGGGTTTTTCTAAGAAAATGGAGGAGGTGAGGTTTAAATGTATATTATGTAGCATGAAAATTATATTTAATGTATATCTTTTGAGAAGACCAAAATATTTCTAAATTCATAAGTAGGCCATTATTGAAGCACCAGCCGGAGCACATGAAGCTAGACCTGCAACTTGGTGACACCGCACGTAAGTGCAAGAGTGACCTGGGAGTCTTTTGAATGAGCTTCTCTAGCCAAATACATGAACACACTCTCCTATACTTCTATCCCTACTAGCACGGCATGTCTCAGCATTTCAATTTCCATATATATATATAAGTTGGCATGTCTCTTCAATCTCAATTCTCAACATACGGATGGTCTACACTACCATCCTTTAGCAAAATGTTGATTGCATGTAATTATCGAGTAAGAAAATACCATTTACCATATCTAAAATCAAAATTGCACTTGCTTATTTTGTTGCTCTCAGATTTAAAGTGGACGGAGGCAAAATAGACGGAGATGGTCATGATTGCTCAGAAGCGGATGGATGGAGGTTGAAGAAGAAGGGAAGGGGGCGACATTTCAGGGTTAAAGATGAAAAGGATAAAGTTGAGAATATGTTAAGTTAGTAACGATAGAAAGGTCCAAAAAAATAGTTCTATAGAAGCGGTCCCTTCGAGCCTTCCATGAGGGGAGAGAAAGAAGTGACACCACGATGAAACCGGGTTCTCCAAAGAAGTGACCTCAACCATTTAAATGCACTAATATGCGAGTTCCCAGTAAGCGGCAATGCATGGCAAGGAAGGCACTTTTACATCATAAAATATAAAAACGTGGCTGCCAATCGCATGAGCCACTAGAAGCATTTTTTTATTTAGAACAAAACAAAGGATCTGTTTGGATTAACAATAAAAGCTAATTTTCAAACATGATTTGCGGTCTGTAAAATGAATATGTGAGAGGAGTTTTATCTCGAATAGTGTAAATGTGCTTTTGTAACGCTATATCAAACAAACATAAACAAATAAGGCTACAATTGCCACAATAATTACTTCTTTTCATTTTATTCTTCTTATGAGATAGAGTATAAGCCTAGGTTGTAGTTGATGATGGGATGTAGGTAATAAGTGCATTGAAGAGGGGTGTGAGTAATTTTTTTTCTTAATCACATGTATCATATAATTGGAGATTATTCTATTTGAGACATTGTCAGGCGTTTAATGCAAGCACTTTTTTCAATGGGGATTTAAATATTGGTTCGTCACATTATGATGAGATTAGCATAGCTCACTCCAGCTGGTGGGTGTGGGTAATTTAGATGCATCTGATGTGGGATCAGGATTGACATGATTGGTTGATTGGAAGGAGTGACATGAATGCAATTGGAAGAAAATGGGATAATGCTTTTAGGATCAAGGTGGGGCCCATGTCACAAGTGAACAATCTACGGATGGACTACTCCCTCTGTCTAGATAGAGCTTGGTTTCTATTTTTCACCCCAATTGACTCCAGGCCTTGTGTTGGGCCTTAGGGCCCAATATGATGGAATGAACATGGGCCTGAGGTCACAAAAGCAAAATGCATGATTAAATGCATTAATGTATCCTTAATCCACTCAATCACTCTATTAATGCTCTGTTGCCTTCATGTAATTCCATCTCAATCCATATGATTAAATGCATTCCCTTTCATATCTTCACCTATCCCATCCCACATTCACGTACCTCCTCCCACTCATTTCATTACTCAACCTAACTAATAATTGAGAGTAACTTAACTTCTCTCTCATCTTCAATTACCTCATCCATCACACTTAGAGCTGATAAAACGAGTCCAACCCGTGGTCGTGGGTTAAACCCACCAACACACAGGTTCTGGCTATTGTTTTAGAGGCCCACCAAAGTACGAGCTGCACAGGCCAGCACCATTTAACCCGCAGGTTATTTTTTTTAATTCCTACTTTACCAAACTACACATTCCACATAGGCATAGACTTCAGTGTCAGACTTGAGACGCCCCAGTCCCGACTCTCACATATGACAAACCCACACCAACAATCCCACACCTACACGGCTACACCTATAAACCTGCATGATGATTTCCTCTTCTCTCCCAAAATCTGAAAACCCTAAGACATAACCAATCGAGAAGAAGGGCAAAAGGTGCAATCAACTTAAGCTATCGAGGTTCCAAATCAGTCGAGTTGTCCATTGAGCATTCAAGTTATTGTCAAGCTGTTGTGTTGCCATCGAGCTACTGTTGAGGTCAGAGGACCATCTCTGTTCTTGTCGAGCCATTGAGGTCAAAGGTCCATTGAGCTATCAAGGTAGCAGGTCCATCTCCGTCGAGGTGTTAAGGTCGTCGTAGTCAAGTCACACTTCCACAGGTCTATTTTATGTTTGTATGTTCTAATATTTTTTGTTCAGTTAATGGGATATCAAATTGTTGATGGGGAAGGAATTTTTACTCCCATGTTAGGTTCCTGCTTGATCTAATTTTGTTTAAAACCATCCACTCCATTTTCTTTTTCTAATTCATAATATCCTCATGCTGAATAAGCCCTGCCATAAAAAAATGACTAGCTTCTAAACAACTGTTCTTGACTGGCTTATATGTTGCTTTATTATGGTTGTCTTAATGTCTTCACTCTTATGGTTTGCTCAACTAATATAATGAACAAGCTTATCTGCATCAGAATATGTTCCTTGAAAAATATATATGTTTGATTAATAGTGGGATCATAAGATCCCATCTTAGGTAGCTAGTTGCCTGATTTGATGTATGCCATGGGAGGATAATTATATATTGTAAACAACAACAAAAAAAGTTAAAAAAACATGGCGAGCTGGCTCACCAACCCTCCATATTTGGCAGCCCACCAGATGGCGGGCTACACAAGCTCAACCCAAGTAACCCTTAGGTTGTGGCAGGCCAGCCTACAACCTGCAGGTTAGCTCTTTTTCCTAGTACTAATCATATCTCGCTGCATTAAACGCATCACTCTTTTTGTTCCTTCTTAATTAAATGTCATTTTCAAATTGTATTCATGGCCACTATATCTCCATGGCCCTTTTCATTTCCATCTCATTCTTATGCCCTGTTTGGTATGCAGAAGTGATTTTGATGGAATTAGAAGTGGAATTGGAAATGGAACTGAAAGTGGAAATGAGATTAAAAGTATGTTTGGTGTGGTGGAAGAAGTGGGCTATTATTTTAATTTTGATATTTGTAGTTATAATGGAAAGGTCTTGCTTTTGGGAAAGAATTGGAGCCTAGTGTCCAAGACTTGGGTAGTGGTGGGGTCAAAGAGAAAGTATAATCCAAAGCCCATTATTTATTACTCATGGCAAAGAGAATAGGGCCAACGAGAGAGTTAGAATTTTTTTTTTAAAAAAAAGGCCCAAGATTCTACTTGCACTCCCTCCTTCTCGATTCAGAATTCTTTTAATGCAATCCAAGTGGCTACTAGTGGTGAGAATCAAATTGACATAGTTGATAAGCCCACGAAGGGAAGTACTGTGACTTAATGTGATAGTGCTCAAATGAGAGTGGATGTCGTGATGATTAACCTATCACAAGAGCAACAAGTCCCAGTTTTGATGTCTATAGCTAGTTTGCTTGGCAATATTCAAGATAAAGAAGTATGGACAATGTCCAGATGAGGGATAATAATCTTTCATCAACTTCCAATATAGTTTCCCAAAGAATTACATGATATGGGATTCTAGAGGAACAAGTGCAAAGACATTTCTTGGCCTTATAAAACAATTAAGTTATCAATATAATCTACACTTTCTTGCCATTTTGGAAACCCAATCAAGTGGTAGGACTACATAATGAAGAATTTCAAGACTTGGTTTTGAAGATTTTTACTTTATCAATGTCAAAGGATATAGTAGAGGTATATGGTGTCTTTGGGGTTCAAGTGTTCGTAGTGTTGTGGTGTTTAAAAAACAACGCCAATATGTTCATTTGTTAGTTGAGAATAATCATTGCATGGGTTTGGTTTATGGCTATTATTTATGCTAGCACAAACATGGTATGCAAAGAATTCTATGGGGAGATTTGTACCAGATTGGAGAGAATATTAAGAGAACATTCAGGGTCCTTAGGTCTTAGATTGAGATTATAATGCCACCATTTTTGTAGATGAGCGAAGATCTACTACCCAATTTGGTATTGCTGTTGATAAAGAATTTACCAGGTGGTTCGAGGAAGTTAATTTACATGATTTGGGTTTTATGGGTCCAATGTTTTCATGGAAACGTGGCTCTACTTATGCAAGACTTGACCGCATATTTTCTAATGATACATGGTCTCAGCAATTTCCTAATGCTTGAATTATGCATCTTCCTTTCTTCAAATCTAACCACTATCCACTTCAACATTTAGTCCTTACTCGAGGGAAAATCAACCCTTCCGCTTTATTGCACCTTGGGTGCTTCATGAGAACTTTGTGAATGTGGTCAAAACTAATTGGGATGATTCGCTAGTATAGAGTGAGAATTCGTCAAAGTTTGTTGATGTGTGTAGTAGGTAGAATAAATCTACCTTTGGCCACATTGAGAGTCATAAAAAGAAGTTACTTAGATGAATGCAAGGTCTTAATGATGTTACAGCTAAAGGCTTTAATGTTGAATATTATGAAACTATCCAGGAAAATTTATGGATGGAGTTTGAGAATATTTTGATGCAAGAATCTCTATTATGGGCTTAGATAAAGCAAAACTTAAATGGAATTTATATGGAGATAGGAATACACTTTTGTTCCATTCTCGAGCTAATGGGCGCAGAAAACATAATAGAATTAATGCAATTTGCTTGGAGGATGGAAACTAGTCCTATGATAATATCGAAATTAGAGAACATGATGCTTGGTATTTTTCTGTCTTCTTTACTGAGGAATCTTCATCAAGTATTCGTTTGCTGTGTGATATTAATTATCCTGATATTGAGGAGATCCATATGAGATGTTGTGGAAGAGAGGTTACCAAGGAGGAAATTAAATCAACTTTATTTAGCATGGGGGCTCTGAAATCTCCTGGTCCTGATGGCTTTAAGGCTTTGCTTTATTAAAGTCAGTGGCATGTTATAGGAAAGTCTATTATCAATTTTGTTAAATTGTTTTTAACTAATCCTACAGCTACAAGAAAGAATAAGGAAAAAGGTAGTTAATTTAAATCATAGTCTAATTGATTTAATGATTTTGAGAACAATGAATACTTCTTGTCCTGATTCCTAAAAAGGACCCTACTGAGACTTTTCGAGATTTGAGACCAATCAGTTTATGTAATCTAACTTATAATATCGTGACAAAAATATTTTGCCAATAGGATGAGATGCTTTGTGCCTCAAGTTATTTCTCCTAACCACTGTAGTTTCATTCATGGCAGGAATAACTTTAATAACATTATTATTGCTCAAGAAGTTATCCATTCCTTAAAGACTATGAAGGGAAAAAGAAGATATATGGCTGTTAAGATTGACTTAGAAAAATCTTATGATAAAGTTAATTGGCAATTTTTGACACGATGTCTGCATGATCCATCTAATTTTATTGACCTAGTTTCAAACTTTGTGAGTATAGCGAGAATGCAACTTCTTTGGAAATGGGAGTAAAGTGGATTACTTTAATTCATGTAGAGGAGTTCGTCAAGGCGATCATATTTCGCCTACTTATTTGTTATTTGTATGAAGAGACTAGCTCATCTTATCCAAGAGAGATTACAAAACAAAGAATGGATGCCTATTCATCTCACTCGTACGAAGCCGCCATTATCTCATTTATTCTTTGCAGAAGGTTCCATGAGGAAAGCAAAGGTTATTAAGGAGTCTATAAATACCTTTTGTGGTTGCTCAAGCTTAAAGGTGAATTCGGGGAAAACTCGAATCTTTTTCTCAAGGAATGTTTGAACCATAACAACACTGAGATTAGTAATTATCTTGGTTTTACTCAAATGGAAAATTTGGGTAAATACTTAAGAGTGCATCTCCATCATGATAGGGTCAATAAAGAGACTTTTCAGGCTGTTAAAGACAAAGTGAAGGGACAACTCACTAAATGGAAGCCTCATTCAATTTCTTTAGCAGGACAATAAACTCTTATTACCTCAGTTACATCGGCAATACCAAGTTATACTATGCAAACATCACTTCTCCCTACAGGAGCATAGGATGCATTGGATATGCAGATTCAACAATTCCTTGTGTCATGGGATATGGTTTGTCAAACTAAGAAGAGAGGGGGTCTTTGAATCCGCCATGCAAAACTTTAAAATCACTCTATGTTAATGAAGCTTGGTTGGAAGCTTGTAAAATGTAGAGAGGATCTTTGAGTGAAGGTTATTAGGACAAGTTCTAATGTGTAGGCTGGTATAAAAGCTTCCAGGATAGGTTCTAATGTGTCTGTGGAAATGATTTAATTCCAGTAATAAATGCTTTCAAGACATGTTCTAGTGTGTAGGCTGGTATAAAAGCTTCCAGGATAGGTTGTAATGTGTCTATGGAAATGCTTATATTGAGATAATGAATCATGGGTCTTCAATGTGATGGAAGTGGGAATGAAGTGGGAATTTATTGTCAAGTTTGCTTATAATGACATATCTACAATTAGTGATGAACCGAATTTCTAGTAGGAAGATATTTGGAAGTTTCATATCCCTCACAAGTGTAAAACCACTTTATGGTTGGCATCTCATTGGACCCTATTGACGAATGTAGTTAGGCATTGGAGGCATCTCCATGATGATGATACATGTCCAATTTGCAAGCAAGGTATAAAGGATACCCTCCATGTTCTTCGTGACTGTTTGCGTACGCAGAAGCTATGGAGTGAACTGATTGGTCAAAATTTAAATAGGCAATTCTTTACACTACAGCTCCAAGACTGGATTAAAGATAATATTAAGGGGTATGTGGTTAAACGTGCAAATTGGGGTATTTTCTTTGTAGTGGTTTGTTTTAGCATAAGGAAGTCAAGAATAGTAGTGTTATTCATAGTTTTAATAATATAGTGACTTCCATGAGTCAGACCTATCAAGATTTATCTGGTTCATCAATTCTTAGGGGTGTAGGGTAGATCTCTTATGAAACTTGGAAACCACCTAATGAAGGTTGGCATAAAATCAATGTAGATAGCTCTTTCTCTCATGTCTCAACAACCAATGCTAGTGGAGGATTGATCCGAGATGCTTCTAGAGCTTTAATTCAGGCATTTATCAGTCGGATTGACAATAGAGACACTCTCTCTACAAAACTATGGGCATGTGCTAATGGAATGAGGATGGCTTGGCAACTTGGTCTCCATCGATTGTCCTAGAACCAGATTCTACTGAAGCTCTTGCATTACTTTAAGAGGATACTAGTGAAACCCATGTTGATTGGGTGTAATCACAGAATGTAAGAGCTTATTGAATTAAGACTAGGAAATCTCATTGGCATATGTGCGATAGGAATGCAATTGAGCTACAAACTTATTAGCTAAGAAAGGATTGGCATCTTCTGGTGGGCTCCATTGCATTTTCACCCACTGAATGACCTGATGGCTATTTTGCAATCTGATGAAGGATCTCATGTTAGCCCTAATGTATGGATGAGCTGAGGGGTCTCTTTATTATAAAAAAAAAAAACAACAACAATACGTTAGCCCTAGCCCAAACATTAGAACTACAACCCTCACCCACCCACTATCACTGGAAAATTGAAACTGAAACTTTTGCAGTAAGGATTTTCTCAACCGCAACTATCAATAAATGAAACGTTTGCGACAAAGCTTTAAACTAGAAGAAGAAGAACAACAAGGAAAAGATATTAGAAACTTGCTGAGATAGAAAGGGCCAAAGAGAGCTCAAAGAACAGAAACAATAGCAGTCGAGGAGGTAGAGAAAGGGGGAAAGAGAGATGCGATGGATTTGATGGGGAAGAAAGAGCCGCGATGGATGAGATTGAAGCTTTAGAGTTTCGAGGAAGGCGAAGATGAAGAAGTTGAGTTAAGGGATTTCAAAAGTTTTTTGTCTACACTTGTGCCAAAGAGGGAGGTCGTCAGAGTTAGTTGTTGAAGGAAGAGGCTTGGGTTAAAGGGAGATGAGAGAGAAGGGATGGGTATGTTATATTATGGAAGGGTAGAGTTGTAAATTGATAAAATATTGAAGAGTATAATGGGAAGAAAATCTAATTAATTTCTGTGGAATTCAAACCAATTTCATGGGGTAGGCTATAGAAACTAGTTCCATCAAATTTGATGGAAGTGGATTCCATTGTACCAAACATCTTATTTTTTGAATTTCACTTCCGATTCTTCTCAACTCCAAGGTACCAAATAGAGCATTAATTAATGTCATCATATACCTTGTAACTCTCAAAAGAATGCTTCTCTAATATTTATCCCTGTACCCTTCATTCATTCATATTGTACCTCATCTACACTAATTCTTCTCTCTCCTTGGCAAAAAAAAAAACACTAATTCTTCTCTTTATAAAATTGCAACTCCAATGGGGTTGCCAGCCTATATAGCTAGTACAAATGATTGTACACGGACAAGAAATTTACACGAATGAGAATGCTTCCTCATTTTCTGTCTCTCTACCCCTCTCTTACTTTTATTATGTTATTCATGTTTCCTAATCAGTTTTTTAGCACATTATCATCACGAGGGAAATATTGATCACTAATTCAGTTACTGTATGTGTGCAAAATAATTAGAGAAGCTTAGGATATGATTTGAAAAAAAAGGGTAATTATATACTGATATTGTCTTGAATTCTTAAAAAGATAAATAAATAAAAGCAATTCCATTTAATCCAAAGCATAGAAAAAGCAACATTAAAAGTCTCCCTTAAATTGTGAGGCTAGTGTTTTGGTTCTTGTATATATTCATTTATTAGTGTTAGAAATTGAAACTGAAAGGAATTTAATATTCAACTTAAGAAATTAAAGTACAAAGAATCTTTTGTAGAGATAACCATAAACTAAAGTTAATCTTAGAATATAAACAAATATAATATAATATAATCATCTATAATTATATCTAAGGATATGAGATATGATACCATCTCACATCATAATTAAATAATATCAATAATATAATCTCAACAATTAGTACAGTCACAGCTAGAGAGCTTCAGAATTTTTTCATAATGTATTATTGTATTTATTTTCAATTTATTCAATTTGGCATTGGGAACGGATACAAGTGTAAAGTGAGCGTGGTCGAAGCCAAGGTCGGATTTTGGGGATTTCGGGATAAGATGGGCATAATATTGCTATTAATGATTCAAAATTGGTTGGGTGTGGCAAGGAACATCCAATGTCATTTTGTCAAACTTGTGTTTGGATTTTTCTTTTGATTTACACACACACACACACTTACACACAAAATGCGTACATGTCCATGCATGATAAGATAAAATTTAAGAAAACAACATCTCATCTCTCATGCCATGGCATAGCACAAAGCTCACTGGAATAGGAGAGCTTGAGGAATCATACATGTGAGGCGTACAAAAAGGAGAAAACAATTAAAACTCAATCGCATTATTGAAATTCTCCGTATGATCAGCTACATACATAAAGGTTCACTCGTTAAGGCCTAGTAAAAAGCAGTGAATTTATGAGCATAGATATGGTTGATACCTCAGTAGATGAAGATGATGAAGCATGTCAAATCAAGAAATCTCTGCTGTAAAGAAGATTAAACATGTTCCCTTTCGCCAATCAATTTAAAAAGATCTTACAAAAGTTTAATCCAGCAGAAGGCCCATTTATTTTTAGCTTTAATTAGTATACATAAATTTGCCACAAAGATGGCAAGAAACTATAAAATTTAACTAGGCCAGTTAAACTGAGAAATGACTGCCCGTGGAGTGTATTGAGACAGACTCCACAAGAGCAAAAAACAAGGAAACATGATATTTTCATAAATTCCTCAGGTTGATGTGACTTAAAGAAAGGGCAGTATACTATTCTTCAGATAACAAGAGTACAAGATTAATCAACTGCTTCCCTGAGAGACCGAAGTA
This sequence comes from Vachellia collinsii, assembly GCA_006871305.1. Taxonomy (NCBI): domain Eukaryota; kingdom Viridiplantae; phylum Streptophyta; class Magnoliopsida; order Fabales; family Fabaceae; genus Vachellia; species Vachellia collinsii. Next base: position 4,686 of record QFDD01000451.1, on the reverse strand, counting down.
AAAAATTGGTTGTGTCAAACTTTTTCTTTAAATAATGTGTTTATAATAATTTTAGCATTCCACATGCTACATTGGTAACAATAATTAAACTATTTCCAAAGTGGTTTAGATACTTAAGGATGAATTTCCGTTATACAGAGCTCTAGATGGTCGTTACTCACGTCTCCTTTCCTAGTAGAAGACGACAATTTTGCTTGCAGTGAGTCAGGAGGGACAACGAAACTCTGACGTGGAAGAACTACATCTCGATCTGTTTTTCCCCCTTGTTATGCCCAATGAAATGAAAGCCTTTCAGAAATACAGTTTACTCATCTTTCAATAAATCATGGTCTTGATCTCCCAATTGATATTGTTAGAGCATAAGCCCATAATAACGATGTGGACTTAGCCCATTTACTATTTGCCCAAAGCTTGTATTGTCTTACCAATATTCTTGTACATGTATACAGCTGTATCATATTTTCTGATATAAATATATAGAAGGGGAACACAATCACTGTTACCTTAATTATTCATCAGACAACCTTTCCCATTTTTCTTTCTTGGTATCAGAGCAATCCGTCATGATGTCAACATCCTCCACTATGTTGTCTTCTGTTATATCCTCGACTCCCAAGACATATTCACTATTTCAATCCTGGAGCCAAATATCTTCTGTCAAGCTAGACAAAAGCAATTACTTGTTCTGGCAGTCCATGGTCTTACCGTTGATTGAAGGCAACAAGTTGGAGTCTCGCATTCTCGGAACCACCTCTAGGTCAATCGTAGATGGCGAAGGAGTCCGACCCAATCCAGAGTATGAAGAGTGGTTCTCAGTTGATCGCTTACTGGTAGGATGGCTCAAAAACACAATGACTCAAGAAATAGGAGCTCAGCTCCTCCATTGTCGAAGTGCTTACGATCTTTGGGTTGAAGCTCGAGAGGTAACATGTGCCTCGCTTAAGTCACAGGTACTATCATGTGACCCCTGACTCAAATCAGCTGGAAAATCATACTACCATTGGTAAGAATTATCTCTCCACTTGCACTAGTCAGAGAACTAAAATTCATGGAATTGGCTCAACTTCCTTGTCCACATCTTTTCCCAATCTTGTTCTCAATGATGTACTACATGTTCCCTCTGCTACTAAGAATCTTATGAGTGTACATAGACTCACTAAAGATAATCTTGTTGATGTTCACTTTACTAATAACACATGTGTTGTGAAGGACAAGAAGAACGACAGATGAGTGGTGCAAGGAATGGAAAGTTAGGGGATGTATCCGGTGCATAGTCTGAGCAAATTACTACTACAAGCATATGCAGCTGATCGAGTTTCACCCGAGGAAGATGATTTTCTCAAATGGCATTATAAGTTAGGACACCCAAATGATAGAGTTTTGAAACAAGTTTTGGATAAATGTAATGTTAAGATTAAATCTCATCCAAACTCAGTATGTAAAGCTTGCCAATATGGGAAATCTAAACTTCTTCCTTTTCCTAAATCTATCTCTCATGCTACTTCTCCTTTGGTTCTAATTCACTCTGATCTCTGGGCCTTCCCCAATCCAGTCTATAAATGGTTATCGGTTGTACATTCATTTTATTGATGACTTTAGCATATACACCTGGATTTATCCCTTGAAACATAAGGGAGAAGCTATAAACGCATTCAAACATTTCAAAGCTAGGGTGGAGAACCAATTTAATCTCAAAATCAAGGCCATTCAATGTGATAATGGTACTGAATACAAGCCCTTTATTCCTATTGCAAAGGCTGAGGGCATTGAAATGAGATACACATACCCATACACTTCATCACAAAATGGCAGCGCAGAGCGTAAGCACAGGCATATTGTTGAAATGGGCCTAACTCTTCTTGCTCAGGCATACTTACCACTCTCTTATTGGGTGGATGCTTTTCAAACAGCTATTTTCTTGATAAATCATCTTCCAACATCGGTTCTCAATGGCAATACTCCCCTATTAAAGCTGCATAATTCAGAACCAGATTATAAATCCTTACAGCCATTTGGGTGTGCATGTTATCCATATCTGAAACCATATAACTCACAAAAATTTCACTTTCATAGCCAAAAATGCATTTATCTTGAGCCAGCCTCACAGCAAAAGGGGTCTAAATGTCTAAGCCCAATGGGGAAAATTTATGTGTCAAGGCATGTAGTTTTTTATCCCTCCGTTTTCCCTGGCTTATATGGCTTTCTAAATAGAAAATCGGGCCCAGTTGAAGAAAAATGTGTAGTTCCCTTTACCATGCAGATTGTGGACTCATCACAAAACTCTCTTCATGACAATAGGGCCTAAGGTAATGACATCAGGCCTATAAATTCTGAAGATGGGCCTTAATCTCCAAACTACAGCCCAACGGTTACCTCTCCATGTATTGGAGTTGATTTAATCTTTGAGTCTAAGAGCATCTAGCCCAAGACTCTTACTTGTCGAATCAACCGAATCAACCCAACACGCAAGATTCATCATCATCACTCAACGAAGGCCCAACGAACACTCACCATATGACCACGCGTGCCAAGGCAGGGATTTTCAAACCTAAGTATCCATTTGTGGGGCTCCTGGAAATAGAAACTTCCTCCCCTCTGTTTCTTGCATCTGAGCCTCAAAGTATATCAGAAGCTCTCTCTTCTCCTCATTGGAAGCAAGCCATGATAGATGAATTTCAAGCCTTGCAGAAGAATCATACCTGGTTGCTTGTTCCATACACAGGTAATCAAAAGCTTGTTGACTGCAAATGGGTCTTCAAGACCAAGTTCAAAGCTGATGGCTCTGTTCTAAAACTGAAAGCACACCTAGTTGCAAAAGGCTTTCAACAGGCTTCAGGAATCGATTATGAAGAGACCTTCAGTCCTATGGTTAAACCTGCAACAATCAGAGTTGTTCTTTCATGGCTGTCACCTTCAATTGGGAGATTAGAAACTTGACATGAACAATGCTTTCCTCAATGGATTTCTGAAAGAAGATGTTTTCATGAAGCAACCTGAGGGTTTTCGTGATCCTAAACAACCAAATCACATGTGCAAACTACTCAAGGCACTTTATGGCTTGAAGCAAGCCCCTCGGGCTTGGTTCAAAAGGCTGCGATTTACCTTAATCAAATGGGGTTTCAGGAATGCTAGAAGTGATACCTCCTTATTCTACCTCAGGAAAGGAAATTTGACGGTATTCATTTCAATATATGTTGATGATATACTAATCACTGGAAACAACTCTCTATACCTCAAAGGTTTTGTTCAAAGATTATATGCTCTCTATACCTCAAAGGTTTTGTTCAAAGATTATATGCTCTGTTTTCTCTCAAGGATCTTGGTCCATCCTTCTATTTTTTGGGTGCTGAAATCTATAGAGACATCATAGGAATTTCTCTGAATCAAGGAAAGTATATTTTTGATGTCCTTAAGCGTTTTAACATGCTTGGGTGTGCTCCCGTTCCGACACCGATGGTGGCGGGTTGCAAAGTTTCTCTGCTTGAAGGAACTCCCATGAAAGATCCTTGCCTTTTCAAGAAAGCAATAAGATCACTTCAATACTTGACCACCACTAGGCCATATATTGCTTATGCTATCAACAAACTAAGTCATTTCATGTGTAACCCAACTGATATCCATTTTCAAGGAGTAAAAAGAGTACTCAGATACCTTAAAGGGACACACCATTATGGTTTACACATTAAGTCTTTTACATCTCCTCAGCTGACTGCTTTTACAGATGCCGATTGGGCAACAGATGTTGATGATCGAAAATCAATGGAGGGGATCTGTATCTTTCTTGGCAACACCTTGGTTTCATGGGCGTCATGAAAGCAACGTGTTGTATCAAGGTCCAGTACAGAATCTGAATACCGTGCTTTGGCTGATGCAGCTACCGAGTTAAAATGGCTAAGCTTGCTGCTGTCTAAACTGGGTCTCTTTCTCAATAGACCTTCTGATATTTGGTTAGACAATCTCAACGCTAAGGCTCTCGCCTCAAATCCCATTCAACATTCACGCAATAAACACATTGAGATAGATATTCACTTCATTCGTGACTTGGTCGCATCTGGATTTCTTGTCATTCATCACGTTCCCTCAGTTCATCAGTTGGCCGATTGCCTCACAAAGGCTCAGACACACTCACAGTTTCATAAACTCATAAGCAAACTTGGTGTGTTAGCTACACCCTCTTGTTTGAGGGGGCATGTTAGAGCATAAGCCCATAATAATGCTGTGGACTTAGCCCATTTACTATTTGCCCAAAGCTTGTATTGTCTTACCAATATTCTCGTACATGTATACAGCTCTATCATATTTTCTGATATAAATATACAGAAGTGTTACCCTAATTATTCTTTCTGATATGTTAATTTTGTCTAGCTTAGGATTTTTTTCTAAATTTATTTTGGGTAAATATTAAAATAAGTTCGTTCGGCATTAATTAGTCAGAAGAGGATAACCAACGGTGGTTGGCGTAGTGGTAACCTCACTTCGCCGCTTAACCAGGGGTCTTGGTTTCGAGCCCTGGGAATGCAGCCTGCCCCTTGGCTAGCACTATACCCTTAAGTGGAGGTTCACGGTGCGAATCCGGATTAGTCTGGACCCGTTGAGTTCCCCGTGACATTGGGGCTGGTCCAGGATACCGGATACTTACGCAAAAAAATTAGTCAGAAGAGGACCAACATCCCTGATAAATTTGAT
>QFDD01000450.1:0-50029 GCA_006871305.1 Vachellia collinsii | reverse complement strand
TATGTGGAGTGTACGTCAGCAGCAATACAAGCTTTGAGTTTATTTACCAAGTTGTATCCTGGTCACCGCAGACAAGAAATAGAACATTGTATTGAAAAAGCAGTCTCCTTTATTCAAGAAATTCAAAATTCAGATGGTTCATGGTTTGCCCCCTTCCTTAAGATACCACCTTTTTCATTAAAAGAATTGTGAATTTGATCCATGATGTTGAGCATATTGCTTGCATGCATCTAATCTCTGTATGGCTTGTTTTTTATCTGCTACTGCTTTTTTCTTGTTATGGTGAACTCTAACCACTGAATCTGATCTCAGGTATGGCTCTTGGGGGATTTGCTTCACATATGGTGCATGGTTTGGAGTAAATGGATTGATTGCTGCTGGAAAGGACTTCAATAATTGCTCAAGTGTCCGTAAAGCTTGTGAATTTCTGCTGTCTAAGCAGCTCCCTTCTGGTGGCTGGGGAGAAAGTTATCTCTCTTGTCAAAACAAGGTAAATTTTTATGCGACTAATGTCTAATGTTTATTGTACATACACACACTCTCGCCCAAATACAAAAGGGTTTTCATAAAATCCTGCCCCTTTTATGCCTAAATACATGTATCTGCTCTTGCACATTTCAAACACGTGATTATAGAGGGTAGAAGCATAGAGATGTAAAGGCAATATAGGTGCCCAAATGGAGATGGTATTGTCTATCAGGTGTGGTACCAATAACATGGATCGCCAAAATTTAAGAAATTAAAAACTTGGTGCTTGTGTTTCTGGATTTTACATTGCATTTAATTCTTTAAGGTAACACTCAGTGAGGAAACCGGATTACTTCCAGTGATTTAAACGATGAGATTTCTGTATAATTATCATTAGCAATGTTACTTTGCTCAGGTGTATTCAAATCTGGAAGGAAACAGGTCTCATTTAGTAAATACAGGGTGGGCTATGCTGGCTCTCATTAATGCTGGGCAGGTATAAAGAAAGTTTTTATGCATTTATTACGTTGCCATAACAAACTGTAGGTAAAACAAATTCCCATGTCTGAATGAATATGTGAAAACAATTTTTTATATATAAACTTTATTCTATCATTTCATATAAAAGCTAGCTTTCTTTTTTCAATCAATAATTCAGTATTCATTCTTTTATAAGATGGATATTAAAGTAAATGGATTGGTTACTTTTCTTTTGATTTGGCCAAGTTCTTGACTCATTTCTTTTTGCCAAATACACTTTTAGCTGATGGAAGAGTGGGGTTTGGACATAGTGCAGCTGAGCAAGGGACCCCATCCCTCTCCCTTATCATTCTTTCCCTTTCTGTTTCTTATGTCCTAGGATTTATTTGGATTGATTGAACGAAATGGAGAGGAAGGGAATTGGAGTAAAACAATTTTAGCCATTTCTCCTAACTTCTTTCAAGTTAAAATTACATTTTACAACTCTATAGGTTTTTATGGAACCTCGCATGATTTGAAACAGATTTGAGTATTTTATCGATGCATTCCATGCTGTATAATTACCTCATTCTAATGTCTAATGGAACAGGAGAAACAATTTGAAAATCATATGCAGATTATACGTTGTCCCGTTTGTGATGAAATTCAACTTTTCCATACTTTTTTCTAAACTTGAAACAGGCTGAAAGAGATCCAACACCATTGCACCGCGCTGCCAAATATTTGATAAATTCCCAAATGGAGGACGGTGACTTCCCACAACAGGTATGGAAGAAGAGAACATCCATTGTCATAGCACTGGCCACGCTCTTTTAATAAAAGATTCATAGAGCATAGTTTATGTTGCTCCATTTCTATTGTATAAGCATCTTCTTCAAATTATTTAAATCATTGCAGGAAATAACTGGAGTTTTCAATAGGAACTGCATGATCTCTTACTCTGCATACAGAAACATATTCCCCATCTGGGCATTGGGAGAGTATCGAAGACATGTATTGCAAGCTCATTAATCTCACCGGCTCTGATGGCCATATCAAATATCTACTTCTATCTTCTTCCTTAGTTGGCTTCTTTATTAGTTTATAAATGGTGATGGATGCATCTAGTAGCCAAGCAAATTCTTTTGATGTTCAGCTAGTTTTGTTTTGTTTTGTTTTTTCTTTTTCATAATTTTCCAAGAGAAACTGGTCATGAGCCCTTGTCTTGTTTGGACTCGCCTTTTATATTGATTTGGGGAAGTTGATACTCAATATAATGCTGGTGGAACGATGAAAAAAAGTAAAGTTTACTTAGAAGAGTTTGAAAACATTTAGGTGGCAGTTGACAGGGAGAAGGAAGAGGCCAGGAGGAGGATGGAAGGTTTATACTTTTGATGGAGGGAGTCTTATGCATACTTGATGAATGGTCTCTGTGCTTTCACTTTCATGAGGTTTGTATTACAACTAGAGCCGATAATATGGTTTGAGTCAATGGGCCATATGGTGGGTTGGGTTGACTAAAAAGTGTTCTGTCAAAAGATGGGCCTTTTTTGCCCAACCTGCAACAATTTAACCCTCCAACCCCTTTTTTAAAATAAAATAAAATTGATTAATAAAAAAAAATATGTGAACAACCTTTGATCATAATGTAAATTAATTAATATTGAATGATTGTTAATAATTGGATTTGTGGTTTATATTTGTTTGAATTCAACTTTTGAAGTGTATTATATATGTTTCAGTCATATTGTTTGGAATTTGAATTATATGCTTTATGTTCAAATTGTAATGTATTTTCATAAATTAAATTGGTGAAAAAGGGTATTTCATTTCATGTATTGAAAAAGATACTTCAAATTCAAGTTAGAAAAATAGAATTTTTTTTTTTTTAAGTGGTGGGTTGGATTGGATAAATACCAACTTGCCAGCATGTGAGTCTTTTAGCTCAACTCGTAGCGGGTTAGTCTATTACTGCTGGGTTGATCTGTTTTACCATCTTTAATTACAATAACCTCTAAATTGTTAATGCTTTTTTGAAGTAAAAAGCTATAAAAACTTTTTGCTGCTGTGCTATAAATGTGATGTGTCAGGATCCAAATTAGAGTGTTTGGAGGATTTTTTTTTCCGCGGGGAAAAGGATCAAAAAGGCCTGCCCTCCTGGTATGGAAGATTTAATTGTATCAGCATGAACATTATCTTGTTACAGTACCTAGACTTAGAATGTCTCAGTCTAATCTTGGTATTTTAATTTTGCAAGAAATCTTTGTGTACCTGTGTTAAGTTAGTAAGTCTAGTGAATATTTGGGACTATATTTACTTTGGAAGGACTTTTTATTTTCCTGACCAATTAAGTTTTAAAAGGAGCTTGTTCCCATGTAACTTCTTAATTCATCACCTAATTGGATACATGGGAGGGATTTTGAATTAAAGTTTGATATCTCTCTCCACTTCCTTTTGGAAACAATATTTTGTAATAATTGTGGGAGGATAACAAGAAGATGAACCAAAGCTTGCAGAATCCGATACATTAATATAAATAGTTAATTACATTTGTATAATATGGAAATTTAATTGTATATCATAAAATGTTAGTTACATAATGTAAAAAGGTTAATTAATTTACATTTTTAGAAAATTTTATACAATTTACATTTCACAATATATAATTGAATTTTTTATATTATATAAATATAATTAACTTTTTATATACTGTAGGTTTTATTTTTTAATTAATTTATGAATGCACCAATTCCCCCTTGAAAGTTTCTCGTAAATTCGTAATAAAGGTAAGGTCCGTAATTCGAGCAAAATATTAAGAATGATGTGTCCTGGTCGCCATCATCATAACTGCTTGCTTGACTTACCCGCTCGAAATAGTAGCACTACGAGGACTGAAACCCGCCCAAAATCTTTGGCTCGCACACTTCAGTCCGTCAATTCTAGTGAGAAACCCATCACCCACATAACCGAAATGCCAAAGCGCAATAAATCTGATTTTGATTCTGAAGATGCGAAAGAGAATTCAAGCTCCGAGGAGGCTGAAGCTGCTACCCATGTCCTTCCTCAGGGCGTTTCCGAGTACGAGAAACAGAGGCTCTCAAGAATTGCGGAGAACAGAGCGAGGTTGGAGGCTCTAGGGTTGCCCAAAATGGCGTCCTCGTTGAAGCGTCCAGGTCACATTGTTACCGTCAAGAAGGGGAAAAGGAAGGCTGGGGACGATGAAGAATACGTGCCTGATGATGCAGAAGAGAGATTAAGTTCCTCGAGCGAGGAGGATGGGCATCATGATGTTGATGATGACGATGATGATGAGGATTTTGTCAGTGAAAAAGCCTCTCGGTCAAGAAAAAGGAAGGTGGGTAGTGAAAATGTTTCAGCTTTAATCGCCGGGGATTCCCTGTTATTTTCTTACTCAAGGGGGAAAAATATATAAGTTGGGCCTATGGTTTATCTGGACGTATTCTTTTTTGTGAGTAATTTTATTCTTTCAAACTTGATTGCAAAGAAGAGTTTGTATGTGAGTGGAATTTCGAATCTTCTGCTCCAATAATAGTTCGACTTAGTGAATCAATATATTGTTAGGTTGTGAAACTTTACTCAGTTTTGCTTCGTTGGTTTATTCCACAATGTTTCTATTAGATATACGCTTTCATTAGACCACTTCAGTGATATTAATGGAATCATAATGAGTATGACTGCTGCTGAAAATCTTCACCTTTTGCTTTCATTTTATGCATTATACCAGCAAAATCTTTTTCCTGCGCAGACTTCACACTTGCAAATCAAATTTTTCTGTTTGTTTGGTTTTGTCGCAAGTAAAAGTTCATTAATAATAAAGCATAAACTATTCGAATTAAACAATGACTGACATTCAACTATATTAAGAATCTCCTTGAAGGAAGGTTTTAGATTTCCCAAGACCAATGTTCCATAGAATTTGTAAAGAATAATTGCTAGTAAGCTTTATGATTGGGCTGATGAGTTCTGTGGAATGGTCTTGTTATATAGGGCGTGGACCACAACAGTACATATTATGTTATCTCAATACGTGCAGCATGACAGACATTAGGATATTGAGTGGAGTGAGGGATGTAGCACCCAAGTCATGGCTAGAAACATCTGTTAAAAAAAATAGTGATGTATATATATTGTCATATTTCTCAATTTGTCTATCATTTGCTAAGCATTTGAGAGATATCGTTGGATTTGCATGAGTTATATGTTGAGCTATGTACTAATGCTCTTGCTGCATGATAGGTTTAGTTTCAGGTTATGAATCAAGAACTAAATTCAGTTGATATTTTTATATGAAAGAAAGGATTTTTAGTGCTTGCAGCCTCTTCAATTTAATTCTTTTGTCATTATTCTACTTCTGGTGAATTTCTTTCATTCTTCTTAGACTCAACTCATTTACTGTTATAGTTATATCTGATTATGAATTTCTTGAAGGCTCATGGCATCTATACAATTTACAATCTGTATGTAAGCTGCTATAAATCTTCTAGCAATGTCTTGTATAGTTTTATTGTTCCTCTATTGGGAAACATTAAATTAGTCTTATATGCTCGGAATGTATGGTTAACCTAAAGGAAGGTTAAGATTGCTTGGTTCTGTTCTGTGATACACTTAAGGATTTCATCTGAAATCTGCTTAATAATTCTATTTCTCTGAGCAGCTTAATTTTATATGACATTTTGTTGATTACTATCCGTTTTTGAAGTACTCTTAAAAGATATGCTTTCTTAGATAGTTGGTGCTTTCATGAAATTGTGTTATACAAGTTCTTGATGAGAAAGCAATTAAACTAAATTTCTCTTTGTGGCACTATGCTATTTCATTAGCACAATTCACAGGCTTGACATTTACTTTTACCTTTTGTTATACCAATTGCAGGTGAAGAAAAAAAGTTCAAAACCAAAAGCTAGAGTTTCTAGAAAGGACCCTTGTGATAATTCGCATCACATTGATGATGATGAAGCTTTGAAGCAGGTATTTGTATCTTATTCCTCGTTTCTCATGGATCCTAAGATTTTTTGCCACATTGCTTAACAGATTGATGCTATGAACCAATGCATGTTCAATACATGATTTTTGTTAATAGGCAATTGCTCTTTCACTGCAAGACTCTGATGAAGGCTCAGGTTTTTCTGACAAGCATTTAGCAAATACTGTACATGCGGCTAGAGAGGGAAAGAATCACATACAAGAAGATAGGGGGAGAAAGAAGAACAAAAAATCGGTTTGTATTTAGTTTTATATTCATGTTTTTTTTTTAATTCTTACTTTGTCTTTATCTATTTGTGGTTTTTGTTCTAATAATTTAATCTTTGTCAACAGTTTACCAATCGGCTGCAAATGACTGAGGATGAAGTCATTGTTCATTTCTTTGAGATTGATGGTAATATCTGTTTCTGCTATTTATTTTTGCTGAGGCAAGGATGAAAATGGCAAAAAGATCATGCGAAGGACATTAACTAGGATCACATATCTAGAATGGAGGAGCTGTATGTTCTATTCAAATTGAAATACATTATTGCATAAAAGTGTCCAGTTTAAGGTGGCGTCATTCTTTATAAGCCATTCTGGTTCCATTCATTCTAACCAGAAAAAGAACAAGTTAAACACTACCTTTTATTTTGGTAAATGAGTGAAAATTCAATGAAAGCTTTTAAAATAGCTTAGAATGCTACAACTGGTCTTGGGAGCCACTTTCTGTCATTGCATACAATAATAAATAATTATCTCTCTCAAAGAAAAAGGCAGCCTTTTCCCTGGGTTTTCTATATTCATTTTCAGATTGTTAAGCGCTGATGAGGAAAGGTCTATCTTGCAGAAACAGGCAAAGGAAGTGTAACAATGAGGGATTTACATAGAGTTGCTGCAGCTCATGATTTTGTGTGGACGGACAAGGAATTATCTGACATGATCCGCTGCTTTGATAGTGATAGCGATGGAAAGGTAAGTAATGCAGTCGCTTAATGCTCTTGTTTCACTTCTACTTCATTACGATTAGTAATTAGTGAGTGATGTGGTGTTTTCACCACCATCCCTTGTATAAATTGTTTATATATATATATATATGCGCCAAAGTATTCATTTGGAAAGGTAAGTAATGCAGTCGCTTAATGCTTTTGTTTCACTTCTACTTCATTACGATTAGTAATTAGTGAGTGATGTTGGGTTTTCACCACCATCCCTTGTATAAATTGTTTATATATTTGTGCGCGCGCGCGCCAAAATATACATTTGGTTCTTTAATTTCACACAAGTTTTTATTTTGGTCTTTAGATGTGCATTTTCATTTCTCTAACCCTAATAGTCTATAAATTTTATTAAAAAAATGCTGTGATTGAAGTTTTAAATGTCAATAAAACATTCCCAAATGATGATATACACGTTTAATTTTTAAAAATAACAATGATTGACACAAATGATCATCATCTGAGACTAATGGTGTTAGAGTTAGAGGACTGAAAGCATACTTTATTAAATTAAGGGACCATACTAAAATCTTGTGTTAAGTTAGATGACTAAAGGTACATTTTTTCCTTTTATTTATTTATTTTGGGCAAGAAAATTGTTCCAGAGAATCTCAGGATATATTATATACATCAATCACGTATATAAATTGTATGGAATGGTCTTAATGTATAACTCGTAAGGCTGCTCTGCTTAGAAGTATCATGGGGATGATGACTTTCACTTGTGGTTTGTTATCTTTTTCTCTAACTTTTCCTAGAGTCACTTGATCATTTGCTTTACCTTTGGATCTCTAAGAAGCATGAATTTTGATGATTTTGTCTCCTTCATACAAAAGATTGCTAAAATCTTCCTGGCAATAATTTTTGTTGACAGATGTTATGTTGAGTTTTCTCTGTTTACTTTTTTTTCGCCTTTCTAATTGTGTATTTTGTAATTTTCTCTGCTGCAGCTAAGCCTGGAAGATTTCCGGAATATTATTGTTCGTTGCAACATGATCAAAGGGCCAGAAAATTCTTGATGGATCCAAGGTTAGGGATAATACAGAAGGTAAGGTCAATAGTTAAGGCATGCACCATAGAATGTTCTCCTAATGTTTTAATTCCTTGTAAAAATTGTTCATATCATTCTAGGTGGACCATTCAGGAGTCTATGTAGCTCTTAAAGGACTCGTGTGATCTCTCTCTCATTTTTTTAGTGAAAATGTATATCTCTTTTGTTTTCATGAAACGTTTGAGTGTTGGTGTTTCTTTCATATTCTTAGTTCCTATCTTTTATACAAATGAAATCCTTCTGTTTTAATGTAACCTCGTTCAAGCAATTCCTTACATTTTTGGAGGCATGTGAAAACGGTCAAGTGTTGAGATGATATCATCATCATACAGAGAGTGGAAGGATGTGGGGACTAACCGGACCAGTAAATATTGCCCTTCTTTCCTTTTTCTCCTTAAGTATAGATATTCTCCTATTGGATTGGAGGTAATCCTGTTTAATACACTGTTAAGCACTAAATGTGACCACCTCTCTTAACAGATATTTAAACATTGTTTCGTCATGTTATAAAGGATTAGCCCCTTACATTAGACCCAACTTTATTGGTTATTGCTCTTCTATTCCAAGAACAATTAGTGATGAATAGGATTGCTTGTCTGTAAAAGAGTTCAGGCTAAGTCCAATATAAAGGTCTGAATGTATAAACAAGTCAGACTTTTTCCCCCCCAAAAAAATTAGCCTATAAACATTTAAAAAAATTATATTTATATTTTATATAAATTTCTGTTATATGTAATCAAATTAAATATATATGTGTGTGCGCAAATAATTTGCATCCAATGGGATCTGAACCCATACCAAAGGTTTATTGTTTTCATTCTGATATCATAATATGAAGATATAATTATATTTATATCCTATATATAAATTTATATCTTCTTTTTTTTTTTGCATAATTTATATTTATTTACATAATTTTAGCTATTTTTTTTGGCCTTTCCCCTGTTTTTAGCATATGCCATGTTAGCCTGGTTTTTAAAATCAGTTTTTTAACATGCTTTAAGTTTAACTCAGGTAAAAATGAAAAAAAGAAGGGTTAAATCTACTTTTAGTTCCTATAGTTTATCCTGATTTGGTTTTTGGTCCATGAAGTTTTTTAGTTGTGGCTTTGGTCCTTCAAGTTTACTCATTCTAAAATTGTTAGTCCCTGTAGTTTTAAAAAGACCTACTTCTAATGTTAATACAGTTAATTTTACTTATGTATCACTAATTCCGTTAATTACAATATTTTTTAATAACTGGACAAGGTAACATAAAAAAAATTGTTATATAACTTATCCTTGTAATTTTAGGGACTTGAATGTTTGACTACGTTAATTAATACAGTTAAATTTAGGGATCAAAATAAAAATTCGTTCAAAGTAGAAGGACTAAAACCAAAATTCATTCAAAATATAGGGATAAAAAAAAAAATTAGTTAAAAGTACAGGCACCTTTTAAAACTATAGGGGCTAACAGTTTTAAATAAAGTAAATTTGAAAGACCAAAAATATCACTTTTAAACTTTAAAGATCAAAATCTAAATTGAGATAAACTATAGGGATCAAAAGTATATTTAACTAAAAAAAGAAAAAAGGGCCTGTAACAGGCCTGTTTCCACCAATGGGACAATTTTACCAAGTTTGATTTTTTGTATTCTGCAGGGAAGGGGAATCCATCATTTTTGTTTGTTTGTCAAATCCACGATTGTTTTGCCTTGGAGCCCAGGGCAGCTCCTAATGCGAATGAGCGCTATATCTATAACCAAACAACCAAGCCCATCTTTCTCATCGATTTTCCAGCATCATACTATAAGTGGGTGTGGGGAATCTAGATTAATTTATTTTAAATAATTTTACACACTACCAAATAAATACTTGAGAAAAGTTGTCTTGTAGAGTCTAAATTGTTTTTTCCAAATTGTTTATGCAGTTTTAATTCAAATAGGCACATAATATAATAAGAAATAAAAAAAAGACTCTTGAACTATTAAGTTTGGTTGTATGTAGTGGAAGAGACTTGTTCTTCACAACACAGTGAATCAATATTCGAAAAAAAACAATTTATATTGGGAGAGTTGCTCGCATTTAGTAACTGTAATGTTTCGTATATAATCACTTTTAATAAAATGATACATGTGCTTAACAAAATAAACACAATATAGAACTACTAAGTTTTTTGATTACTTACAGTATTTTAGAAAATTTACATTTCTAGTCGTTGATACCCACACACAATATGTATTCCTTAGACATATGAAAAACAATGAGAAATTACGATGAGGTCATAAGACAATGACTTAATTGCTAAAAAATCTTATTTGTCATTTTTATAAATTAATAAAACTAGTTAATTATTTATTTGTGAAAGTGTGTTGGTTTTCCTAAGATGTTTCATGATCATTTATATTAGAAACTACCTTTATTAATGTAAACCATATTTTAATATGTAAAATTAATAATGATAGTCTAAAAAAATTATAAACTAGCACTCTATGAAAAGATTGAAATACATACTTTTAAATGAGATGTGCAACGTTGAAATGTTAACATTTTCGTTCATAACAGAATACAACACAGAAGTATATACATGCTAGAGTTGAAACATGAATCCACTGACCATTTACATATAAACTACACATAATCCAAAATAAAATAGAACTATAAAGTACAAATATAACTTACTGCTGTTTTTTATTAAAAAAAAACTCAAAATCATATGATTTTGCACTCAATGAAGGCAGAAAAAAAATATAAAATTCACATTGGTCGACTCGTCCAAAACTCTTAATCGAAGTGGTAAGGGACCGGTCCATTAGTCTCAACCCACTGTGGATTTTTTTTTTCCCGCTTATATCCTTCACATAAGGAAAGGAACTTACGCACCCACGAAAGATTGTTTAACTCAACCTTTTGTTTAAACTAAGACTTAAGAAGATGATCGGTGTCAATTGATCCAAACGACTCTGTTTGTTAGGTTTTAATACTATGGTATATATTCATGTAAATGGATTGTTGAATGTTCAAATGTTAAAATTTTTCATTCAAAATGTAATACAACATACAAAAGTATACATATGCTATGAAGTTGAAACATGAAATTTCAAATCCCGAACAAGTTTGACATGATGAAAAAGGAAACACTAGAATTGTATCTCTAGTAGGTGAGATAGACAGTGAGCTGAAGCAAAGTCTCAACCCCATCAGTAGCATGTTGGTCGTTGTTGGTAATAGGATAGGTCTTAGCAATGGCAAAGCCCTTAGCATTAAGGTACTTCCCAGTGCCTCCAATAATAGCAAGTTGAGACTCTGAAACTTGAAGCCTGTGCACACCAAGAAAGCTTATACTATCAGCATATCCATTCTCTTCAAACATGGCCGTAAAAGCCAACACTTGTGATGTCCCATCCACGGCACTCGCTAAATAAAACCCTTGTGCTTTTCCGATCATACCTGACCCTAATTCGTGTCCTTCGGTTAGTTCATCGTCAAAAACTGTCATGGTCCCGAACATTAGCTTCTGAAGGGTCATCCCTGCTGGCAGAAGATCCACGTTGGTCACTGGGAAGCCGTTCCCGCCGATGTTGTTGTTGTTAATGTTGTTGTTGACGACGTTTCCGGGGTTTCCGCCGAGGCCGGTGAGGAAGGGAAGGTTGTTGTTGTTGAGGAATCCGCCGTTGTTGTTGTTCTGAGGGAGGCCGCCATTGAGAGGGATGTTAGCTCCGTTTGGCTTGGCGAAGGCTACTTGAGCATTGACCGCCGGGTTCGTGACCACTCCGGTGACGGCTCTCGCCGTGGGGTTCGACCCACCGAGGATGTCATGCATGAAGAATGTGAGTGGGTGGTGCTCGCCTAACACCGTCGTAGGAGGGACACTGCTGGGAATAGGGGCGTCAGCAGAATCTGCAGATTCTTCTGAATCATCAGTAAGGATTCGAGCTGATTTCATGGGAGTGATCAGAAGCAAGAAACTAATAAGTATAAAAGAAAGAAGAACGTTGGACTCAAAGCGTGCCATGAGATCGAGAGAGATAAGGATGATGAGAACTTCAGTTTAAGAGTGAGTTCAGGGATTGTGTGTTGGATGATATGAACGATGTATAAGTATTTATAGCATGAATTGATGGAGTTGATGTGAGAGAAGTAGCTGACCAACTTTGCTCATCACGTTTAATATTCTCATTAGTTTTAGTTAGAACTAAACATAACGTATTAAATTAAAATTGTTGATTACAGACACCGAGCTATTAGCGGATTAGATAGTAGTCAATGGATCTTTCATTATGGATTATATACACTAGCTCCGGTTCTAAGTATAAATTCAATAGAAAACGTTATGTTGTTATATTTCTTAGTTTTTCTCAAATTAATTTATTTGACATATAATATAATGATATATATGAGTATTAATATATATATAATTTAAAGTAGTTTGTTTAATTTTCTAAATCCACTAAAAAATTAACTGAAATTTATATGAAGAGCCAAAGGTAATACTATTTAATCACAACCATTCCATCTCCCAACTTCCACAACATAAGTTGTTGGTGGGCTATAATATTCTTTAATTCCTTATATTGAAAAAGGTATTAATTAAATATAGCAATTTTTTTTCATAAAAATATTAAAATTATCTTCAATAAAAGTCATTAGAGAATTTTATAGTTAATCAGGCATACTAGATATAAAAATTAACGTTTTAAATAAAAATATGTTATATTATATATGAAACATATAGAAGGGACCAGAGTAATTTTTTTAAAACCATATTGAATAATGAAAATAATATAAATATAAAATAATTATCATATAATTTTAAATAGTAAAAGTTATATGTTCATTCTTTTAAAACTCGTATATTTGGAATATGTGTTGAAATTCTGAAAGTTTTAAATGTTTTAACTTGAAAATATGTAAATTATGTTTATTTTTCTCCAATATAAAAGCCCTAGGCCGACATCTCCCTAATGTTGTAAAGTAAATACATTTAAAAAGATATTTGCCCATATAAACATAATTTAAAATATATTTAAAATTAAATTATCTAAAAGTGCTAGCATATGATAGGTAAATGTATACTTTTAATCTGTAATTTTACTCATATAAAAGTTCAATTCATTCATTGATAGCTCAAGGAAATTCATGTAATTTCAGCTTATTTTTCTATGATATAGTTATATGCATATTATGAATACATATACATATATGAAAATGTGTATTCAACTTGTGAAATTTATGCCATTTCATCACATTTTTCTATAGTTTCTTTTACCTTTTGGTGAATTTATATATATATGGGGATGCATATGATAGGAAAGTGTACTTGTATTGAAGTTATATGTTTTTGGGGTTGATAGTGCATATTGTGCTCTATTTCATCAACTTTGGCTTTTATATATTTTCTTGTTTTATTAAGATGTTGAAGAAAACCATTTGAAATACATGCGGAGCTATTTGAAGTGGAAAACAATGTTTGAAAAGTTGAAAATGAGTTTAGGAAGTTAAGACGCTATGACAATATAAAACAAGAAAAATCAGGGTTTTGGCTCCATTTAACAGCAAGACAAAGGATAATTGGCCGCAACCAAGAGAAGCTTTGGCTGCAGCCAATAAAGAATTATTAAAGCTGTGCGTTATGGGGACAAAATTTATTTTAGGGCTTTATAACCTCTAAAACTCGCACAGCAGTGCCATTTATTATTTACTTTGGGGGCAACTTGGAGGCACTTTGGGAGCATTTCTCTGCTGGTGTTCTTTGAGGAGATTTAAGTGGAGATGGAAGATTTGAAGAGATTCAAACTCATTGTTCCTTGATATTCCTCATTCCTTTCCCTTTCTTCTTCCATTATCACACATGGCTGTTATGATTGAATATATTTGTGGCTATGTTTCATGAACATGGGAAGCTGAAATTTTTACTCTAGGATTATTTTAAACACTTAAATGGATTAAGACTTGATTACCCCTCTCATTTAGTAGCTAATGATATGTGTGTGTGTGTTGATTTTTTTCCTTTACTTAATGCTTTTAAGTGTTTGGCAACCATTAAATTGATTTGTTCATCTGAGTTGTGTTTCAGAGAGATAGTGTAACTGTAGAACTTGGTTAAAATAATAATTTAGTTGTTACATGAATAGAGATATATTTACTAAACTTGCATTGTCATATTGAGGTTAATGCCTAAAGCTGATTTTCATTATTTTTAGCAAAATATTGTGCTTTTTAATGGAAATGTAAACTTGATTTTGACTTCAAAAAGCTTTATCAAGTGCTTTTGAACCTTAACATGGCACATACGCTCATTGAAACGCTATATGAGAGGAGATTAATTAAATTTTATGAAGTCCAAAAAGCAAGGAATATTTTTAGGCTCCATTTAATCCTTGAAGTTGAAGAATCACTTGTTTATATTAATTTTTAATTTTAGTATATGTTTATTTCATAGTTTTTCTTTACTCTTATATTTGTGTCATCCAAATTAGGTGAAAAGCATCATAATTGATAGTTGACCGAGTTTTGAAAGAAAATCCTTATGAGAACAGTTGCCTCATTTTGAGTAATTGTGGGTTTGATCATTTTTCCTATGGATAGGAAGTCAAACTTAACGATGGGATCATATAAAGAGCCATTTGAAGTCTAGGAACAAAGTTTTGAAATAAAAAAAAGGCAGGCCTCAACTGAAAAATTGAAGAAAATAAATAGCCTACATGCAGCCACAATTGTCACCGTTCACAGCTGAAAACAACAAAAAAAGGAGGACGATAAAATTAGGATAAAATGCTCGAGACACAAGTTCAAAAGAAGGATCTCATGAAGAGATGTGTTCCCCTTATCGAAGGTAATAATTTTATTCGAAATATTATTAAGGATTAAATATAGACACCTTTTTTAATAAAGATTTAAACATTTATTTATCATATTATAAAAGACTAATTCCTTTCATTAGATTCAGTTTTTTTTTCCTTTGAAAGGTCGTTTTGGTGATAAAGATATTATCGTGTTTCTGATCGAAAAGGAGAAAAGAGGCGCATGTTGTTTGACTCTTGTTCCCTAAAGACATATTGGCCCAAATTTATTGATTGACTGGATTGGGTAAAGTTGGGCAAGGCCATTCATCATCCAATACCAATTTCTATCCCAAAAGGTTTATTGGCCCAATTACCTGTCTTTTTTTTTTTTTAAAGGTTTTTATGATTTTCTATTTTTTCAAAGGATAATCACAGATAAAATTTAGAGAAATTGCACATGGAGGGAGAGGATACATGCAAACTTACAAAGACAAATGTGAAGAAATAGGTATCCATCATCCATGGAAAATTTCTCTCACATAGTTATCCCATAAATAATAAATCATATTAAAAAAATAATTTTCACGATTAATTCAAATAGGCCCATTGTGAACTGGATAAAAAATACAGGGACCGTAACGCCTTGTAGTCTCTTAGCGTTGAAGTTGCTGCAGGAATCAGTAGGAAGAGAATGGCAACTCCAACTGAAGCATATATATATATATATGCCGAGAAGGGAACCCATGTGCGGACCTGCTAGCCAAGACGAGTCTGAGCCAACCACAAGATTTTAGAAGATAATGTTGTAGGAGTTGAAATCCAGTAGGGGTCGAAAGGTGCTTTTGTATGGTGACCTTGGTCACTCCTTATTTCACCCAAAAAATTTGTGAAGGAATAGGTATGTTTAACCTGTTTTTGGGAAGAAAAAAATTGTGCCGAAGCACTATATCGATGTATTGTTCACCTGGCATGTGTTTATTCATTTTCAAATGTATTTTTTATTAATTAGTTTTTTGGTCAATTTTTATTATAGATTAGTTCAACGATATATACGTGAAATACGTAAGAGTAATTATTTGCGAGCAAGGGTTGATGCAAATTTAAAAGTCATTAATTTAGGGGGAAGTTAATGGCAAGTAAAGTTAGTTGTAGGAAAAGTGTGGGAGTGAAATTAACACTCAGAGGACCAAGTTGAACCGTTTCTACTGCCAACTTATTTCATGTGTAGTAGTTGTTGACGTGTGTGTGTCATTTCGTCGTGTTCTTAATAAAAATTAGATGAGGGGTTCATTTTGATACTAAAATATTAATTTATTTTGTCAAATAAATTTATAATATTTTTTTTCAAAATATCTCTATTGACTGTATATATTAAGAAATTACATTTTAAGGGGTAGATCCAAATTCCAATGCGTATGATTGACAAGGGTGTTTAAGAAAAGTATGCATTCATTCATGACAAATAATTAACTTAATCAACTTTTTTAATATCCTTAAATTAGTTATATAACACTTATAATGTATATAATGGGTGAGAATATTAAGAAACCGGTATAGGTGTAATAAATGTGTGTAGCAACAACGGAGACTGTCAAGTTTATCAACTATTATGTGGGATGTCTATTTTAATTAGCTGCGAAAGTTTTGTCATCAACCTTGCTTTAATAAGAACAGAAATTTGTGTATTTTCAACTTACAATTACAATTTACAATGTAAGAAATATGCTTTTTTATTGTTTTTGCCAACCACAATAATGCTATGTTCTTTCTTTCACATTAAAAAATGTATATTTGTTTTATATGTTCTTTTCATTTTCTTCAAATATATATATATATATATATAACGTCCATCCTGAATCTTCATGTGTTGTAATAATAACGTTATACTATATACATATTAAATCCTCCGATCCCATCTATTCCCAGAATCAGCTGTATTTGTGGCTGCCTATTAATTAATTAAAGTGTAGGGACAGATTAAAAGAATGGTAGAGCATGCAGCAGAAGCAGCAATAATAACAACACCACCACCACCTCCTATATAACACCTTTTGCCATAGTTGAGCTAAAGCATCCAAAAAAAAATTGATTTCTTATTTGCAAAGCTGGGTAGATATCCTCTCAGCTTGTTTCCTGAAATTAAAATTATTAGCAATCCAAATTATATAGATCCATGGCTACCTCTCTGGCTTTGTTCATCTTCTTAAGTGTGGTCATGGCATTACTGGCAGGAAGCAATAACATGGTGGAGGGTGCTAGAGCTTTCTTCGTGTTCGGCGATTCGCTCGTCGACAACGGCAATAACAATTACTTGGCGACCACGGCACGTGCCGACATTCCTCCTTACGGCATTGACTACCCAACACACAGACCCACCGGCCGGTTCTCTAACGGCTACAATATTCCTGACTTCATCAGTAACATGACATCCATCACTATTCTTTAATTTCTCTGTTTTTGTTTTAGGTTTTGTTCTTTCTTATCTCTAATTAACTTAACTGCTTTGCTAGGTCAAGAAATTGGGTCAGAATCCACGCTGCCGTATTTAAGCCCTGAGCTCACCGGACGGAGATTGCTTGTTGGCGCCAACTTTGCCTCTGCTGGAATTGGGATTCTCAACGACACTGGAATCCAATTTGTACGTATACATTGGACCATATATATATATATATATTATGCTTTGATCTTTTCAAAATTAGTTCTGCCGGTGTTTTTTATATAAACAGCATTCTTTCACATCATCGATGGTTCTTTCTAGTGTTAAGTGCCTAGAGACTCTGAGGTTTTTACTAAAAGTGTGTCTAGCGCTATATACTTTTCATATGCTAAAATACCCTTGGACTCAAAATAAGAGAGAAAATGTTAGAACCATTAATATAACTCATCTTTACTCATGTGTATGCAAAAATAGTGTGAGTTTTATTACAAAAAGTAATGGTATTGAGTTATATTTAACGACTATGGCATTCTTCCTTCAATTTGTAACATTCGTACATACTTTTACATTACCAAAAATCATATGGTGTTGAACACAGTTTGAGTGAAAGCTGTATTTTTAATTTGCACGTTTGCGCTACTTTTTATAAGCAATAAATTGTATTTATCTCAGAATTTAATGCATTATTTCTATTTTTACCACTAATTAATTATATATCTCTTCGATCTTGTTTTTTTTGCTAAGCTTCTCTTTCACTCAACTTCTCTATAATAAGGGTACACTTAGAAAAATAATTACATCTCAAACATATTTATTACTTTAGCTAACTTAAACTAACAATTCGTTCTCCATGATTTGGTATTTACTACTAAAAATGACCAGATGGATGGAGTATATAGCATTCAGTGTTCTACCTACCACGGGACGTAGCATAGATATTAATATTTGAATTAATGACTTGAAATAGCTTACGTTATATATGAAGAAAGGCAAGTAAAATTTTGCAGGTAAACATCATCAGAATTTACAGACAATTAGAGTACTTCGAAGAACACCAGCGAAGGGTGACTTCTCTTATTGGAGCTGCGAGGACGAAGCGATTGGTGAATAGATCATTAGTGCTCATCACACTTGGAGGCAATGACTTCGTGAATAATTACTACTTGGTGCCTTTCTCAGTCAGATCTCGCCAATTCCCTTTGCCTGATTATGTCAAATATTTGATCTCTGAGTACAAGAAGATTCTACGAGTAAGTATATATATATATATATATATTTTGAGTAGGCAAGTTATACTTGCAGATAGGGATCGAACCCTGATGGAGTGCCACAAAGGGCAACCTCCCGTGCCACTGCACCACAAGGGTGCTGGCAAGTATATATATATATTGATATAAATAGGAGTTATATTATAATATATTAAGAAAATCGCCTTGCATCAATTAATTAGATAATGAATCAAAGGTATATAAAATTGAGGTAAGTCCTATCAAATTGGTTTTAAGTTATTTTTATAGAAATGTACGTTTAATGCTAAAAAAAATCTGATAAGACAAGGCGCGATTTCAGAGATTGCATGTTCTTGGAGCCCGAACGGTGCTGGTGACTGGAACTGGTCCACTCGGGTGTGTGCCAGCGGAGCTAGCTCAGCGAGGCAGAAACGGCCAATGCTCGGTTGAGTTGCAGCGAGCCGCTTCCTTATTCAACCCACAGCTTGTCCAGATGTTGGGTCAACTCAACCGCGAACTCGGCTCCCAAGTATTCTTCGGGGTCAATACTCGACAGATGCACCTTGATTTCGTCAGTAATCCTCAAGCATACGGTATTTCCAAAAATATTACTGTTTTCTCGGGAATTTTCTCTCCTCGTTATTTTCCTTGGGTTAATGAATTTGAAATGATGAATTAAGGATTTGATTATTAATTTGTTGTGTGGAAGCAGGATTTGTGACTTCAAAGGAGGCATGTTGTGGTCAAGGACCATATAATGGCCTAGGACTTTGCACAGTAGCATCCAATTTGTGCCCAAACCGTGATTTGTACGCATTTTGGGACCCATTTCATCCTTCTGAGAGGGCCAACAAGTTGATTGTTCAACAGATCATGTCAGGGACCACCAAGTATATGTACCCCATGAATCTCAGCTCCATCCTGGCCATGGATTCCCCTAAATAACTAATTATATATTCACCTATTTCTCTTGAATTCATTGTACTTCTTTCTTGGCTTTCTTTCTGGTTTGTGGGAAGCTAGGGTTTGAGAGCTTCTCTTTTGTGTGTCCTCTTATTTATCAATAATTGTTTCTGTCATCTTTCTCTTTTGGAATTGAAGTCAAAGCTCCATCCTCTCCATATTATTACAACATATAAAATAACCCTGAAAGGTTCTTGACCCTCTGCAATTTCTGAATAATACTCCTTTTATTTACCAAAATGAGATTATACAATCTTATAAGTATGAGCCAAGAACTGTACCCCTTGTATATGTTAGAATGGTTGGGTGTTTTTAAAAGTTTAACCAAATTAATAATTAATGAAAAACTAAGTAAATGTAGATAGAGTAAGAAAGATATCATCAAACATTATTGAATACGAGAGTAGGATTGACATATATCAATTTATCCTGGTTTGATCCTCCTAAATTACTTCCAGTCCTCAGAAAGCCTCTGAGATTTTTAATTCACTATATCTCTCAAGTTTAATTTGAGTACTTGAAAAGCACTACAAGCCCACAAGTTTGATCCAGAAACTTGTGAAGCCACTTTTCAACCTTTCAAGTTTAGTTGGGTACTTAAGAACCTTAATCATTCTCCTTTGCCATTTGTAAGGTTTCAATCTTGAGTAACTCTCAGAAATATAGGTGATTACATTGAGTAATCTTCTCTCTATGAAATAGATTATATTGAATACTAAAGTACAAGATGGGGGTATAATTTCCAACGCATCTAAGTATATATATACAATTCACAGCTTCAATATTTAGACATTGTAAACATTGACTCACTATTTCTATTTTTTTTTTTTTTTGCTCTTCTTGAATGCTTATTCTATTTATAGTTTACGTTAGGCATTTTACAGTTGAACATATTCTTTCCGTTGGAGCTTTTCTTTTGCCGTTGGACGTTGAAAAATATGACTGTTGGAGGTTTGACAAAAGGTTGTCACCATTGAACAATAAATCTGTTAACTCTTAATCATATGTTGATCACCTGTAATCTTGATAAGTTCTTATATGTATCAAGATGATCAGACACGCTCTGGATAGAGTTATGATCGATTAGGAAAGCTTATTGAAAAAGAATTGAAGTTCTAATAGAAAACTAGTTTTTCCAAAAAGACATTCCTGAGTCAATAATAAGTGACTCAAGTGATATTATAAAATCACTTTTAAGATTGTTTGACTTAAAGTGAAAGTCATGTGATTTTTCAAAAGAAAATTAAAGTGATAAAAACTTTGACTCGAGTGATAATCAAATTACTCGAGTGATGAATGCTGAAATTCAAGTTTTCATAAGGTGACTTTCAAAGTGAATTGAGCGATACTAGAAGTGAAAATCTGATTCACTTGATGCATAACTCGAGTGATATTAAAAGTTGACACAAAATTTTCTTGACTTGAGTGATAGTGTTATGACTCGTGAAAAGACCCTTTCTACTAAACAAGACATTTAGCCTAATTAATAATTATTAAACAAATAACCATAATTATAGAAGAAGTTTTTTTTTCACTTTCAAACACTTTATATCTCATTTTTCAAATTAGTAAATTAGGATCCAAAGCACAACATCACCCACAAATCCACACATTGGGATTCAGGGCACAAAGCCACTCACAAATCCACTATAATAAGTCCACACATAAGATCAAGGGCATAATCAACATCGGGGTTAGAACCTAACCACTAGTCTTTATTCTCCAACACTGTTTCATACATAAGACTAAGGGCACAATTAAGACAAGAGTTATGACCAGCCCACTAGTCTCCACATTGTAATTCCAACGTAGGGGTTCAAAACAAACAATTATGAAAATAAATATTCAATATAAAACCAGAGTATGTTATAATATGATGATCATATGATAGCAATATACAAACATTACAATTCCAAAAAATTCCAGAGGAATACAAGGCTACAAATGCTTATGCCTCTGCCTGCTTTCTTGAACCACTATTTGGATAAAAGGTCTCGCCTGAAAAAAAATGTTAACACCACGGGGTGAGACATTAAGTCCCTGTAACCAAAATCAATTTATAAAATATGCAAGAAAGGAATGTTAGTTAGAGAAGCAGGTTTATCAGTAGTCACATTAAAATTTCACTAATAAAATAATACATAATATTTTCAATAGTGGAAACCATCCCCACTTGATTATCTTGCTCCCCCTTATACCTTCTGGATGTGGTACAGCCTATCAGTGCTAGTATACTCGGCCAAAGGTTAACTAGTCACATCAAGAATGCTGCCCCCTTCCATGTCACTACCAAATATACTGTAACAAGAAGGTGTCTGCCCAAAACACTCAATTCAAATCAGGGCCAGGAGTGAGAGAGCCAATGGGCACATAATTCAATGTCATCTCTTCCACACAACCCAATATATCCTATAACATAAAAAAATATAATCAGCATAATCTATTTTTCTTTTATCAACATCCCATAGTAATAACAATCCACATACTCATAATCATCTTAATAGCAATAATCTCAACCATAATCACAACCCATACATATACGTTGGAAAATACACCGCTTCACTGATATATGTAAATATTCAAACATATGCATGATCTTTCAAAATCATATATAAATATTATAAAAGAAAAGTAAGGTTTCAAAAAAAACACCCTACAGTTCATAAAGTGCATACAAAATAAATTAACCCCGGTTATCTTAACTCCAAGCTAAACCTTGAAAACTTTAGGAGGCAAGAGTACAATTCAAAATCTTAGATTACATACACCAATCTACACAACAATGTAAACACAATTTTAATACACAATTTACATAATTAATTTTGAATTAATTACCCAAAAATTATAATTTTATACTCTAATCTCACTTATTTGTTTTCACTTCAATTTTAAATTTTTCATAGCTCAAATAATTCATTTAAATCATAATCTAACACTAAATACATATTATTTACAAAATCCCCAATTTAAAATTTATATATCCAACATAAAATTGCTATTTAATAAATCGTACATTTTTCCAAAAAACTAAACCATTGAAAATACTAATATTATTCCCAATAACTCAAATAAATTATTTAATAGAATTTTAATTAACCAAACAATTCAAAAATCGCAATTGTTAAATCTATTTCTATAGCAAATCATTATAATAAAATGACCAAATAAAAAATACAATCCATGTAAAGTTATTAGTTAAAATCCCTCTTCATTACTATAGATTTATATTGCCAAAACTCAATACTTCTTAAAATACTAACTTTAAAAATTTCTTCTAATAAAAATAAAATTAATACTATTAGAAAAATAAAAATACATAAAACAAATTTTAGAAAAGAAATTTGTTAAAAAGAACATATTTAGTTACTTAAATTATCCTGACAAAACTCAGTAACTGAAACGTTGTTATTGCCTCCTCTCTCCGTTGCAAAATGGAGAGAAGAAGGTAAGGGTAGGGGTATTTATAACCCCCCACACCTGCATATTCACT
Source organism: Vachellia collinsii (assembly GCA_006871305.1). NCBI lineage: Eukaryota > Viridiplantae > Streptophyta > Magnoliopsida > Fabales > Fabaceae > Vachellia > Vachellia collinsii. Next base: position 27,185 of record QFDD01000450.1, on the reverse strand, counting down.
ATACACACGCTCATCTCTCTCTCTCTCTCTTCCTTTTCCTTGTCCTTTTCTTCCTTTTTCTTCAACTGCCGACATCCTATCTTCTTGTTTTTTCCCCTTCTTCTTCTTCTTCTTTCCTTCTTTCCTTCTTTTCTTACACTGCCTACTACTACCTCTACAACCACCTACTCTCCTCTTCTTCTTTTTTTTAACTTAGTATAAATTTTTTTTTAATTTTCATAATTACCTAATAAATTTTTCATCACAATTAATTATTTCTTAATTATAATTAAGGCATAAAAATAAAATTTAGGATGTTACAACTCGAATGTAAATATTTGTCATGTACAAGCTGACTTAAGTTAACCTTCAAGTTACTAATATAAAATCTGATTTTTAACATGACTCGAGTTACATGACTTTGACTCACCTGATTTTCTTCAAAACTTATGACTCAACTCGAGTAGCTTTGAAAGTTAAAGTATTAAACTTGCATCACTCGAACAATGCTAAAAATCTTAATATCACTCGAGCAAAGGCATGATGACTTGAGCAAGTTCCAAATTTTTGGCATAAAGTTTAGTTTACAACAAACATAACTCTCTGAATTCATTTCCAAACTTTGCAACTAATATATCTAGAAAGCTCCTTCAATTCAGAATACTTTACAATGCAATAAGAAACATTCATAAAGTCATTATATTCAGAAAGATATGATAATAATAGTAAGCGAAGGTCAGGGACAAAGCTAAACAGGCTTTGCTAAATGAAGTCATGACTCAAGTGAACATTTACTGACTCAAGTGAAGCCTTGAAAAATCATCATGATTCAAGTCAATTAAGTTATGACTTAAGCAATGCCTTCAAAAACCACTTTCGGAGGTGTAAGACAAGCTTAGATGTATGGTAATTCAAGGTGCAAGACATATCTCTGTTTTTAATTGTCGGAAAAAAAGTGACCAGCAAAGCATAAATATTGGTTTCTTGGGTGCCCAACTTCTCATAGGTACATACTATAATAGCCATAGTGACTCTAATGCTCTTACATGATTAATCCATTTGATTCTTGAGCAAAGAGAACACTAAATTGGCAAAACTGAAACATTATCTAACTTGAAAATTTATCTTACGCTTTCTAAGTAAATAACAATATCAACAATAAATTCTTTTGAAAGCAAGTTTATTTAGGCCAACTTTAAGAAATGATAAAGCATGAATGAAGAAAAGTTAGCCAATAATGATAATGGAATATGCAAATTAGTTCAAATTATGAATGTTCTTTCAAATCATGATTATGCATTACAAAATTGAGATTTTGAATGTATGAAATCTCATTTTTGGAACTTGTCAATAATTGATGCTCATGCTACAAACTAAAGTTAACGAGTTAAAACAAATGTCAAAAAGCTTCAATTTGGGGAACAACTAACATAACATGGAGAATTTTTTTCCAAGAGAAGAAGTCATATGGAGTAGTGGCGATGTCATTGATTTAGAGATTATCTTTACTTGTAGAATTGTGTTTTGAAAGACATGATCACAAACTCTAGTTACTTTGAAATTAAAATTATACTAATTGTTAATGCATTCTCAAGATAAGGTGATATAATTCCCACTTGAAAAATCATCCTGACCCAAGTCACTTGCACGAGCAAGGCCTTCAAAAATCACTTATGGAGATACAATGCAAGCTTAGATGGAGGATAATTCAAGATAAGATGATATAACTTTTATTTGAGACATTTTAACTTTAAATTGAGTTATTTGAACAAATCAAGCTCCAATGCCAAATCTAAGAACTTGAATCCTAATGTTCTCATGGTAGCTTCCAAGTTTTTCTTTCTTCAATTTATATTCTTCTCTTTGATCATTCTCCATTAACCAACTCAACAACTTCTTTTCTTTCCTTAACGAAACTAGATAAGATATTCATATTAAGTATAGTAGTTAGTCAATATACATTATGAAAATTTTTTAGTCTTTATATTTGACATCATTAAAACTAATCATATCCAACAGTATAGGCTACATAGCTAACAATTAAATATATATTAACTATACAAAGTAATAAAAATATTAAACCAATCCTTTTATAATCCTTCTCAAGTTTGGGGGCATGGTGCTCAAAAGTCTATCATAGTCTTCTTTTTTCTAGTGGTTTTGTAAAAATTTGTTTATGTTGCCCTTTATTTCTTACATGTTGCAACTTATCACCCCATCTTGCAACTTCTTCCGAAAAAAGTGAAAGATGATTTCGATATGCTTTGTCCTCTTATGAAACACAGGGTTGTTCACTATATATATCACTGCCTTGCTGTCACAAAACACCTACAAAGGTTCTATTCTTCTTATATTCATGTCCTCTAGCAATTCGTGGACACTCACATACACTACCTTTGAAATGGTTGTACCCAGTGATCAATACTCTAACTTTGTAGCAAATTGGCAATCCCCCAGCTTGACGAGGTAGCCAGTGATTGATCTTTGGGTATCAGGGATTTTCCAAACAATATATGCATAACACTTTATTTATTTTGCTTGAGGGTGCTGATAAAAGGACTTACAACCCTAAATAACCTTTAAAGTATTTAATCACTGCCATTGCTGCATCCATATGAGACCTTATTTGGGTGCTTATGAACTGAATCTACCCTTGCATAGCAAAACTAATTCCAGGTCATGTTCTTGTAAGATAAGAAAGTCTACGTACCAATTTCCAGTACTTTACTGCTTCTGTGAGAAGTGGATCATCTTTCTCCTTTTTAGGGTGGTTGTCTTACCTTGTATTTTGTTCCATTGGTACGCTAAGGTCCAATTCATCTTTCATCTAGTTTAACACTATACATTTCTTTGACCTTCCACTTCTACACTTAAGAAAGATTCGAACTATCCTAAGTTGAGCTTAGAAAAAGGGTCGGGCCTGTTGGGTCGATCCAATTAAGCTCATTTAATTATAGGGTTAGACCTATGATTTTGAGCTCTAAAAAAGAAATAAGCCTAAAAGGGTCAGCTTTAATGAGTTGAGGGCTTAAAAAGGTCGGCCCGTTTAAGCCGGTCAAACCTTTTTTTTTAACATTTATGCACTTAAGCACTTACCTCCTTAGGTCCAAAGTGAGTCTCCAACCCTTTCCTTTAGGCTTTGGCCTCTGTTCGTTTTCATTTTTTTTGTTTTGAAAAAAATAAGGCTAACCCTAAGTGACCCACTGTCCCTAACACTCTAACAATCACTCAACCACTTAGTCCATCTCAGTCCTCCCTCCTTAATAGTCATTCCTCTACTCCTCTTAGCTCTTGGTCTCTCCCCCTTCTTTCTAGGTTGCTATTGTCCTACCTCCAGCCTCCAAGTCACCACGCCTCAATCGCAGATCCAGCTCCCTCGAGCTCTAGGTCACACATCAACATCATGGTGACAATCACAGCTCCAGACGCGCTCCCTCAATTTGTTGTCCGTCCACTCCTTCTATCTCAGCTTCTCCCTCACCACTCTCTCTCTCTCTTTGACGCACTTCCTTTCCCATTTCTAAATGAGATGCCAACATGATACATCTCTCTACTTCTCCCTCAACTAAGGGCAACGGGTGAGTGGTGACAAGCTTCTCAGCTTCTCCTCTCACAATCCAATACTCCAGCTCTGCTCTACAGACTCCAAGTGTATTAATTTGTCCAGGTTTCCTTCTATGTTTCGATTGAACTGGTTTGTGTTTACAATTGAATCATTTTTCCAATTTTCAAATAAGAAATTAGCAAATGTTGAAGGGCATAAATTTTTCCAGATGTTGAATTTGTTTATTAGCTTGAAGGGCATAAATTTGTCCATATTGGCCAGCTAGTTTGTTTGATGTTGATTTTTTTTTTTAATGGCAACATCATGTTTGATGCACAAAGGGAAAAGAAGATTGTCAATGTTGTTTAGACACTTAGGTCTAACTTTCTATATTTTCGTGTAAGGATATTTGGTCTTAAAAGTGTTGTTTTGTTAAAAAAAAACAAAAAGGTTAAAGGACCTTTGGCCCATGTACAAATAGAAAAATGCTTATTTAAACCGTTCCTTTTAAATTGTATTTGAAGGATAAGGTCTAAAAAATATGACCGATGGTATTTTTGTAAATAATAATACAAATTTTATACTTTTTAGAACGCACCTGAATAGTGCGGTCTGAAAAGTGCGTATTTTAGACCGTATCTTTACATCTTTCAAACCGCACCTTTAAGGTGCGTTTTAAGAATTCTGAAATTTTAACTTCAAAACCCGTGCCCCTTTTGCCTTCTTTACCTCTGCCTTTTATTTCTCTTCATCATAGATCCATTAATGTTCTCTCTTTCTTCTTCCCTCAACCCTTAACCTGCCCACTCTCTCTTTCTTCTTCCCATGACTCCGACCTTCCCTCAGCTAAGGACTACGCTCACTCCGGTGGTACCTGTGCATGCGTCATCACTTTCACCATCAATGGCCTAAGCATCATCAACGTCATTGCTGGTGCCTACAATGGAGCTTAGATCTTCTCATCTATGTGCGTGCATCGTCACTTTCATCGTTAGTGGCCTTAGGGGCGGTGTCCCTTCTTCTCATCTTTGTTCCTCTCATGCGTCCCATCTCTTGAGGAGCTGAGATCTCCTTCCATCGATGTCAATTTGCATCGTCCACTGATCTTCCTAGATGTACCCTCACTCTAAACAACTTTACGAGAGGGGGGAGATAGAGGAGGGGCATCTAATTCTTATTACTCTGAACAACAACTCATGTCTCCACTTGTAAGCTTCTTCATTTTTCATTTTGATTCTTATTCTATGGTTTTGATTTGAATTTTTTTTTCTTTATAAATGAAAGATGATGATTTTTGGGGCTATAACACTGGTGTATGCATATTTGAGATGGCACTCTAGACATTCGCTGATTTTTTGTATTTGTGATGGATTAAAGCTAATTATTTTTGTTTAGAAACTCCTGATAATCCATAAAAGAACTCCATCTTTCCCACTTCCACAAAGGCATCAGAAACACCCATCAACGCAACACGATGATCTGCAACACAAGACCAATTGGTGCCTAGTCTTTGAAGCAATGTGATCCCGCTTGGGTTCTTTGTTATTTTTCTTTGAATTTTCTTTGCTTTATGGTATACAAATGTGTAATAACTGAACTTTGAAATGAATAAGTAGAGATTTATTATTACTGGTTTTCCACTAGTGGTGGGTTGGCCCTAGGCCCGTCTTCTCATGGGATGGGCTACAGAAATTAGGGGGAATTTGGTAATCCGGCCTTGAAGGCTGGCCCTACCTCTTCGTTCTAATCCTAGGTCCTTGATCTTGAAATCTATTGTGTAAAAGTTCTTGACCTCATTAATCCTATGTGGTCATTCCCTGGGATAGCCAGATCATCAACATATGCCAAGATCAAAGTAATTTCATATTCATTTTGTTTGTATAAATCTTCCTTGTAGTAGGGCCTTTCAGAGCTTAGCTTTCCATTGCCGTGAGACTTGCTTGAGCATATGCAAAGATTTGGTTAGTTGACAAACTTAATTATGTTTAAAATTGCCAAATCACTGTGGGATGTGCATGTATACTTCCTCTTTTGAATCTCTTGGAAGAAAGCGTTTTACACATCCATTTGAAACAAGCCTTAGTTATTCATGATTACTAGTAGATAGAAAAAAGCAATGCAAAGATGTGATTTGTGAAAAGCGCAACAACCAAGGCTCACAACCTCCTGTATTATATGGAGTATAGGTTATAGAGAAAAGTGGGCTAGGGAAGTATAGAGCATTAAATGTTGTGGGCCTAACACGTATACAACACTTTGGGCTTTATATTTACATACTGACAATACAACATAGATACAATTAACAATGTCGTAACATTCCCCTAAGATGAGAGGGTGAAATAAATAGCCCATGTTTTTCTCTCATATATAAAAATTGTTGGTGAGTAAGAGGCTAGGTGAGGCAATCTGCTATTTATTGAGATAATGAGGCATACTGAATCCTTATCAGTCTAGATTAAACCTGATCTCGAAGAGAATGTCAATCTCAATGTGCTTGCCACGGGCATGTTGAACCGGATTGGTAGCTAATTCTTGGGCACTCATTATTATACAAAAGAGATCGGCATTACTTTTTTTTTAAAGTGGAAAATGAGTAGTTCTGTAAACTATGAACATATGAAACATAAAATGAGAAGAATGATATTTCAGGACTTGTAAGTAAATTAATACAAAGCAAAGACTTTAAAATTGTAAGAAATGCTAGAATTTCTCTCATAAAGTATTAAATAAGTGAGTGGGCAGTAAGAAAGAATTTCTGAAAGACTCAAAGTAATATACAAGCAATATTTTTGTTTATTCATTGTAAATTGTAATGAAGAAAAGGCAAGAACACTGCCACGGACGGTTGCCGAAGAACGAGGCCTAGCTCAAAATCGAAGCCAATTAATTTCTGCAACATCTTCAGCTAAAGATGTGTATTATGATTCAGTGATTAATCTTGATACCACTCTAAATTGGATAGAACTCTTTGCAACACCGTCAGCCAAAGATCTGTATTATGATTTCTTCAGCATCGGGATTCTTCAAACGATGTTTAACGTTTTAAAACAGAAGAACCAAAGGATGAAACAATCGAGACATTAAGGATCTAATAAAAAAGAAAATAGCTCGAGGGACTTCATTAAAAATGAGATGAATGTATAAGAACTTGCACATTAGCTTTTTTCTTTATGCATTTGAAGCCGAGATTTACTTTATTAAATAAAAAGTTGACTTTTCTAAGATTTTCTTAAAAAAAAAAAAACTTGAGGTAGCTCATAAATAGCGATGACCAACTGCCGAGAAATGCATGTACCACTATTATGCTTATTATAAGTTCAACTGATCAAAAAAATTTATTCTGAATTTAAATTTACCCTCAAAGTTATTAATGATTGTTTTCTAATTTCCCCTTATTGAATGAAAGAAATATGTGACAAAATGTATAACATCTTTTTTTCAATACTCATTAAATAAAGATAAATTTGAAAAGATCAATCAATTTAAATGTCTTAACTTTCATTTTTTTTGATTTACTAAAAGTGTTTCTAAGCCATTTTACGCTTGAGACAATCCCATTTGAAACTTAAAGCTGAAAAGCTTTTCGTCTCCATAAATAGTTTGCCTTTTAAAATTTAAACTTGTGTTCTTTTTAAAGATGAGGCCACTTAACATATTAATCATGAGTAACTTCCATATTTAATTTATATATGAAGTTTGGTAAAATTGAACTTATTACAAGAACGAGAACAGTAAGCGTGGAATATTAAGAAAGAATGTAAATAGGAAAAATAGATATTATGGCTTTAGGTGGATGGCTTCTGACTTTGGAATTCTTGCATTCGAACTTGGAACTTACGTTGTTCTTACTTTAATTTTCCTTTGGTGCATCGCTTGAAAGAATGCAATTCAAAGTGTCACTCTCTCTCTCTCTCTCTCTCTGCTTTCTTTTTTGGTGATCAATTGTCATTCCTTTTTAAATAGAGACAAGAGTACTATCTTTCAAATTTTAAAATCCACTCCCTTAAAAAAGTATACGCTCATATATCGATAGATGCTTCCAGCTGCAACAAAAGTCCACGTCCTTGCAGAGAGTTTAATTTGAAAAAAATAAATGGAAGCATGTACCGTAAATAAGCTGATCGACCCACACGCACCGAATCTGCAATAACTGCATTAACATATTCATAAAATTCATTTGGTCAATGGAGTGATTGGGATTAAGAGACGACAAAGGATCAGATAGTCACCGCCATCCTCTTAGCTTAGACTCATTCTAAACAAGAAAGGTTAATGATATTTAATTACTTTTAGATGATAGGGCTTAATTAACAATATTTAATTATACCTTACAGCCATTATATACTTTCAAATTATCACTTAATCTCCCCATTCATCAGAGAGCAAGACCAAACCAGGTAGCTCAAAGTCACAATATGCCTTCTTCATCACGCACAGCTCTCCTCAGCGCCTTAAGGTCAGCCAACATTACTACTTCTGTTAATTAACTAATTTGTTGAGGAATAAGTTCCTAACAATAAACTAATTTCATACTATAATTTGTAGGTTTATTTGTAATCAACATGCAGCTTTTCGGTTTTTCATCTCAATACTATTTGCTATCATTGGAGCGCTCTTATCAGTTTCTTCACCATTTGAAGCAAGCCGAGAGATGTTATGGGATCTTACGATATTACTAGTAATACTCATAATTATCTATGTCCACGGCACACTTGTAATGCCTTCTTTTCAGTTTCCATCCAGTACACATCTCTTAAGGTCAGTATCTGTATGTATGTACGTATGTACGTATGTATCTTCTAACTCCTCCTTAGCTTCAATCTCTGTCATTCGTTTCACTATATTCTTTCAATCAAAGCTACCATGTCTCTTACCCTCTGTTGGGATGGAAAAAGAGTTAGGGAGAAAAGAATACTATAAGGAAAAACTCTCAAAAATAGTAAAAAATTTTTTAACTATTTTAAAGAGTTTTGCTTCCTATAATATTCCCTTCCCCCTATTTTCTTCTTACTTTTCCCTCAACCCAAACATAGCCTCTTAATGTTCTAATTAATTTATTGCCTGCGCAGGTTTATTGCTCAACACGTAGGTTTTGGGGCTTTCATCTCAACATTATTTGATTTCATTGGAATGTGCTTCCAAGAGTCATCAATTTTCAAGGAAATCTATGTCAGGCTGTGGGCCGTTATCTTGTGTTTGTTCATCTATAACGCCCACATCATTCTCCATATTATTCCTTATGTACAGATTACATCAATCGCAGATCTCTTGAGGTCAGCGATGTCTTCTCTCTCCTTTGTCAATGTGTCATACTAACTAAATCTTACTTTCTTGACCCATGAGAATTTAATTTATTAACATGTATAACTTAAGGGCTGGGGTGTCATCGGCTACCTCTCTTGGATGGGTTGCGCCCCTAATTGCCCTTAAATTTGGGGTCCTTTTTAAATGTTTTTTTTTTCATGTTTCTTTGAATTATTAGATTTTACATAAAATAAGTTACATTTTGATATTTCAAGGGAAAAATAATTCAATTGTTAATTTTTTATGATTTTTTAAAAATAAACACTTTAAAATCCATCAACTGAATCCCCAACTTTAAAGTGTTTAGCTTTGAAAAATCATTAAAAAATAAATGATTTTTTAACATATGATATATCAAAATGTCACTTATTTTATGTGGAATCTGATTCTTAAAAGAAATAGAAAAATAAACATTTGGGAAGTTGGAGAAAATTAAATGGCAACGGAGAGGTAACCGATACCCCACATCCCTGAATTTAATTATATTATATTACTACCTCCTTCGACAATTTTTTGCATAATTGTTAATTGACTAATTGATGCTAATTATATATGCAGGTTCATTCCTCGACATGATGGTTTTAGAAATTTAATCGAAGATTTATCTTCTCTCGTGCAGAGGCGCTTCCCAAATTCATCACCGTTGGTGGAAAATTCTGCAAGGACCTGGACTTTTGTTGCAAGTAGAAGCATCTATCGATGTACAGGTGATATTATCTCAGGTTCTCTAGCTTGTGGTGTGTTAATATCGTTCCTCATTTCTCCTTATCAGACTCCAATCTATGTGTTCTTCATCTGGGCCATATGTGTTGTTTCATATTTGAAGAACAACGGGGCAGTAATTCCTGGAAATTAAAGGAGAGAGATTCTACAATTTCCTAAGATTCTCTAGTGAAGTCGCATGACATGCACAACCTAATGTTGCTATTACATATTTCTGTGATTTCGGACTACTTGTAACACACACGCACATATATATATATATATATTAATATGTAATAATGAATAATGATGTTGTATTTCGTATTCAAAGAAGAAGCAGCCGAAGAAGCGTGCTTGTTTATTTTTCAAAGTCAAAAGGCCATACTATATTGCTACATATTGGTCCCTCTCTCTTCAACGTCGGTGATTCTCTGTCTATTATTGCTTTATAAAACGAGGAAAAGAACAAAGAAGTTTACAGACTTACATTTCCCCATCTATTCCTTCCATTTTCCCTCTATTTTATATTTCCAACCAAATAAAAAGAATATGAGTAGATTTTCTTTCCTGCAAAACATAGAGTATAAGCGTAAATTTTATAGAAAGAATATTTTTTTTATCCTAACAATTACTTTAGGGTAAAAAAAATATCTTGATTCAGAGTTAGTGCACCGAATTACTAATATTCCAAACCTCAAATAATAACTTACATAATCTTATTTTAACAAAATGAGAGTACCAAGTAAGTATAATTCCCTCCTATCCTAAATATAAGAGTTCGAGAAGAGGTTCACTCCAATTTTAAGATTTAAGATATTAATTCATTTTATCTTTTAAATTTATAATTTTATAAAGTATCTCTATTGATTAACATAGTAAAAGCATTTATAAGAGGTAGCTAATTAGTTACAATATAAATGATTAAAGAGATATTTTAGGAAAACTAACATATTTATTACACATAATAACTTTAACTATTTTTTAATATTCATACATAAGAAATACTAACATACTCCTGAAGTGCAACGTTATCCATACTCTGCTTAATGAAAATGTTTCAAGTGTCCCATATGGTGGATCCAATATCCTATCAATTTGTCATAATTATTTCTCTTTTTCCTCAATTCATTTTAATACATATTTATTATGGAAAAAGAGAAATAATTAGGAGAAATTTATGAGATATGGATCCATAATATATGACACTTTGAATATTTTCATTAGATAGAGCATAGATGACGTGGCACTCTGGGAGTATGTAAGCATTTTTCTTCATAAATTGGTTTTCTAATTCTCATAGCAACTACCTAGTTTTTGTTTTGTATACAGTACTACAGATTCCTAATATTTTCTGGTTATTATTAATTGTTGTTACAATTGTGCTTTTGGACCACTTGTAATATATAATGTTGCTGCATCCTGTGTTTGACTTTTCTTGCCAATATCATGATGATTGGAGTAAGGAATTGATATGCAGGCTTTTCTTTGTTTTTTTTTTTTTTTGAGTGGAAGGAGAATATATTAACTGTGTGTGTGTGTGTGTGTGTGTGAGTGTGCGTGCAGGCTTTTCTTCTTGTGACGTCGATGCATTAAGGAATTGACTGCCCCGTTGGTTCCATGTGACCACTGAAAAAGGAATTAAGAGAGAGTAAGCGGAAGGAGTCAAAATTGGGTTGGAAAATTGATACTTCTCAAGTAAGTTACCTCAATATCTTTCATATAAATTAAGAAAAATCTCAAATCTTATTAACTCTACTTTAAAATTCAACAACTTTTCAATTTCATTCATATTTATTATCTATTATAATACATGAGAGTAAAGTTGATATATAGTAACAGAATGAGAAAATTGCACATTTATATAAAAAAGTTTAATGAAGTGATTTATGAATAAAATTGAATAAAACCTTCTCTCTTTATTCTGTAACCAATGAAGTAATTTAGTCCATGTTTTGATTTACTTGTAAATATAACTCAGTCTGTCAGTAATAAGTGATAAAAATTTAAAGAATTAAAATATTAATTTTCTTGGATTGGCATAACCTCGTCTTGCCAATAAATGGTGTACTAAAACAAATCAATATTAATTGATGTTTTACATATCGGATCATACATTAATCCAGAAAGGATAATATCACAATTTGAACTGTTGGATGGATGATAACTTTTTTTTTTTTTTTGGATAAAATGATCAATTTATTTTAAACGGAGAAAATTGTACAATTAGATTGGGATAGAAGGGTCCAGGGATGAGGTATAAGAGGTACATCAGATTTCTATCTAGAGAAAACTTGGGGAAAAAAATAGAGGCAGCGAATTAGTGTCATTTTTCAATGTGTCTTTGGGATTGGAAATAAATAGAAATAAGCTCACATGTAGCTTTTGTTTCAAATAGCAAGTCTTAACACAATAAAATCATTGAAAGTAACACAACAAGAAGTCAATAATACCAAGTATCAATAAATGTCAAAATACAACACTGCAAGAACGAATATATCACTATATGACTTGTCTAGTATTTGATATTTCTTGATTAAATTGTTTATAAGTTTCCTGAAATGTCTGCTATAGAATTATTAATATCTTTTTGAGGAAATAATTCATGAGATATTTAAATTTAAAATAAATCAAATGCTATACTGATAATTTTAATCATTCCGTACATTTAAATATTAAATATTATGAACTTTTCATTATAATTTTTGAAATAAAAATTTTAAGCGATAAGAGTGGATGGCATCTATTTAAATATTAAATATTCTCAGCATGTATTTTATAGATGCTGAGAAAATAAAAAATATTCAAAATAAACATTGACATGTAGTAATTTTGTAACCTTTGACCAACCCCACCCCAGTTCGAGGGTATGGAAGCAATTGGAAATTTGTTTTCTCCTTGTGTAAGACTTAGCTAGCTTTAATTGAATGAATGAATTCAGTTTTTACCACCAAAAAAAAAGAAAAAAGATCACTCCAAATCTTCACTATTATGTCAGGGACTTTCTAGCTATTCTAGAGAGCTTTCCATATCAATTCTAAAGAAGATAAATGAAGGTGATGCAGTATGTTTATCTACATCTGTTCCAAAATACCCTAGATAAAACTATCTACATTAATATTTTGTCATCACCATGAGGCACCACCGTTCCACTTTAAAAAGAAAACATCTGCTTTTGCCAATTATATATGATATCTCAATGTGGCTTCGTGTGACATCAACAATATTTAAAGTATTTAATTAAGTTGTCTACATTAATATTATGGACTTTTCATTATAGTTTTTGAAATAAAAATTTTAAGCGAAAAGAGTGGGCGGCATCTATTTAAATATCATTATTATTTAACTATTAAATATTCTCAGCATGTATTTTATAGATGCTAGAATATAAAAAAAAATATTCAAAATAAACATTGACATTTGTGTGTTGAAAATCACTCCAAATCTTCACTGTTAAATAAAGGTGATGTTCAAACTACGGGTTTGTTTGACAACCACTAAAAAAGCACTTTTATGTAAGTCGAGACAAAACTTCTCTCACATACTTACCTCGGATTGCATAAAATCATTTAAAAAAATTATTCCCAAGCATAGTTTACAACTATGTATATGATAAAACTAATACAAAGTGTACAACTTTGTACATCTGTTCTAAGATACCCAGATAAAACTATCTACATTAATATTTTGTCATCACCATGAGGCACCACCGTTCCATTGTAAAAAGATAACATCTGCTTTAATCAATTATATATGATATCTCAATGGGGCTTCGTTTTTGTCAATTAACATGTGACATCAACAATATAAAAAGTATTTAATTAAGTTGTCTCAATTAAATTTGGCCTTATATTTAAAGTATTTAAAAACGTCAAATACCATCAAGGACCAAGTTTAATCAATACATAGGAGATAGATCTCCTATAACGCCTATGCTGCAAAAATTAAAGACCCAAAATTGGCAAAGTTAGGAATGCTTGGTTGAGTGAAGAATAGACCGTTAGTTGTCTTAGGTTCACTTAAAAAATTAACCAAATTAATGTAATACAGTTATAATCTGGCTCGTATTCATTTTAAGGAGCTGAAAATAAAATTAAATACTAGTAAATAAATGTAAGTAACCTAAATTAAGAATTAATTTTAGGAATTGCTAACTAAATGTTATCAATTAAACTGAAATTAAAATACTTCTTTTTTATATTTGTATCTGAAAATGATTAAAATGAATTATGGTAAAAATATAGAAATGAAACACGAATAAACAATAACAGTAACCAATTCTCCAACTCAACAACGCTAACATTCCTTACTTCAATAAATGCGGGAGTTAAAATAATGAATTAAGAATTATAATTAAACTTTAATCCAACTACTGAGCCATCTCGAATTGTTACAAAATATTTTTTGAAATTCTAACTTACTAACTACAACAGAATAGCAAAATAAAATTAAGGATGATAAAAACCAATGCTTAATTGTAACTCTTAAATTCAAAATAACAGAATTAAAGTTAGGAAGAGACAATATAATCTAAGATTCTAAGCTACCTTAGAAAATTACGATAGATTAATTCTAAAATCAATACAAATGTCATACCACAATATTATAATTGAAATTAAAGTTATAATCAATCCAATATTAAGTGTTAAACAATAATCCAGTCACAATAATCTCTAAAATATAATCATATTAAACAATATAAATTGCTCCAATAATAATAAAAATTATCCTAAGACCTAGGAATTAGTAAACAATTATTAGACAGGAAATTAAAATAACTAAACCTCCTCTTTAAAGATTTAGTGCATGTTTGGCAAATCTTTAAAACCTTGGTTTTGAAGGAAAACCAAGGTTTTGAAAAAGCTGTTGACAAACATGTTTCGAAAATGCAGAATAACTTCTGGGTTCAAAACCATGGTTTCAGAAGTGGTAGACAAACATACCTTTTTCTTCAGAATAGCTTTTAACTTTCAAAACCATGGTTTGGGGGTGGAAACCATGGTTTTCCAAAAAGCCATTCTTTCCAGCTTTTTCAGAAGCTATTCTCCAGAATCTATTCTCCAAAAACTATTTTACGCAATCTGAGATAAAATCTATTCTCCACAGCATTTACCAAACATGCTCTTAAGCTCTTGCCATAGTTGTTGTTGAGTTAGAGAATTACATAGTACTAGCCAAAATTTGCTATAAAGAATGATTTCATCAACATTATGCTACAGGCAGAGAGAGAAATGGAAGAAGAATGAGGAATGGAAGAAGAATTAGGAACGGAGGAATAATGGAAGAATGATGGAGAAAGAGTTTAGGAATGGAGGAATGGGGAATAATGGAGGAGCGACGAAAAATGGATGAAGAAGGCGTCTGGAGGTGTGAGCGGCGCTGCGCGAAGTGGGTCTCCTCCGACTCCTGCTGAAACTGATACGTATATCCCAAAGAAAACTGATGCGGAGGAAAGAAAAAGGAGCTGTAAACGTTTGGTACTTGGCTGACATTACAGAAATTTGGGTCCTTTTCTGCCATTAAGTTTGATCCTTCACTGACATTTCAGAAATTCAGATATGCATTAGTTCAGGTCCTTCTCTGCCATTTCGTAAATTCGGATTTTAAATGCATTTTTCTTGAATTTATCTTTTAATTCCAATTTTTTTTCCAAGGTACTTATAATGAAAATTAATAGTGAGTAGCATCAAATGTCCTAAAAATCAATTACTTAATAAAATGATAAAAAGTGTGACCATTTTACCCTTAATTAGTTCTAATTTTATGTAATTGCCTTTAATCATTTAATGCAATTAAACTCAATAAAGACTCAAGAATAGAACTAAAATCTCTCAAAATGCAATAAATTGGCTTGATAAAATATGATTAGATCACTGATTTGCAGTGATCCGCATCCTTATTCAATCATGACTCGTCTAGATATTGTGTCAACTCAATTGTGAACTCGACTTTCAACTATTTTACAAGATCAACACTCGGTAGATACACCTTGATTTTATCAATAATCCCTGAGTATACGGTATTTCCAATCCAAAAATCTGACAATTATTTTCCTTGGGGTTAATAAATTGAAATGATTGATTAAGCATTTGATTATTAATTTGTTGTGTGGAAGCAGGATTTGTGACTTCAAAGGTGGCATTTGTGGTCAAGGACCATAAAAGGGCATAGGACTGTGAACAATAGCATCCAATTTGGGCCCAAACCGTGATGTGTATGCATTTTATTGGGACCCGTAACATAAGCAACGTGAATGTGTTCAGAGTCCTTATCACATAATTATTATATTCACTCACTTTTTTATTAACCCTTTTTATCTACCTTATCAAATCCGTCCCATAACGTAATCCTCCCTTCAAAATTATTAGCAATTTGAAATTTTAAAAATTTAGGAAAAATGACAATGAGATCCCATGTAAAGAATTATACAATTAAACAGTCCTACGAAATCACTTATTTACCATCAAATCTCTTGGGGTTATTAACGTTTAGAAATGGGTTGTTAATACACTGAGATAGGATTGTTAATGGGATTTGATGGTAAATAAGAGATTTTATGGAACTGTTTAATCATATAATCCTTTACATGAGACTTCAACGTCTTTTTCCTTTAAATTTATTATTTTTCCTACTTTTTTTTAAGTATATTTATCCTCTTGGATTCAAACTTTGATTTGCTAAGTGTGAGGAACTAGTTACAAATATCCTCATACTAAAAACAATTTTATTTAAAGCATTGCTAAACATTAAATATTGACGTATTTTTCAACAGAAGATTTGAACTTTAATTTTTCCTAATTTGGACCGCATCATTTGGGATACAAATGAAAGGGCCAAGATCTTGAGGAGTTTGATCTATCCTATGTGTTAGGCTTGATATTGTGGGACCAAAAGTTGAACATAAGCAAGAGCTATATGTTAACATAATATATGAAAATGAATTAGAAGAGAGGCTGCTTTTTCTTACGGCGGTCTTATATTAAAGATTGATATTGAATCGGTATGAAAACGTATCTAAATGAAGACTATACATGGCCTTCTGGGACTGTTAATTTCATCAAAATTTCACATCGTTATTTTCTTCCAAAAACCTAGATTTTCATCAAAATTTAAATGTTTAAAATATATACAAATGTTAACTGAATTTTAATCTTATGTGAGAAAATTTATTGGTGAACATACCTTTAGAAGTGATAAACAATAAATGTAATTATTGTGAATTAATAAGAGTTCATTACTCTAAGTTGGTTAGAACCGGAGCCTAAACTATTAAAAACTTAGCAAATACTTTGGTGTAAAACACGCACTTAGTGTTAATGAGTTATGATTGCCAAATGGCAATAGCCATTGTTAGGGGGGGAAAAACCATGGTGTGAATAGATATTGTTTGAGATACTATGAGAATAAGTTTGCTCGAAAATTGTAGAGTTATCTCAATTGATTTTTTGAGATCAAAAATAGATCTATCAGATCGGTTAATAAAACCTTAGAATGAAATAAATTAATCAATGGGAATGGGACTAAAGCCAACTTGAAAACAACAATATTGACAACCCAACCTTTGTAATTGTT
Organism: Vachellia collinsii; assembly: GCA_006871305.1. Lineage (NCBI taxonomy): Eukaryota > Viridiplantae > Streptophyta > Magnoliopsida > Fabales > Fabaceae > Vachellia > Vachellia collinsii. The sequence continues at coordinate 10,087 of QFDD01000450.1, read as the reverse complement.
GACTTTATAAAGAAGGTTTAATGAGTAAAAACAAATCATTTATTATTTTTGCTGGTACGAAAATAAATCATTGGTTCCTTCCTATGACATGCGAAGTGTTAGAATGAGTATCTAGAGGATTCAACGAAAAGCTCTTAATGATATCATAATCCTATAACTTGTTGTATTGTGAAGATACATTTAATGAAATCACATCATGTGGGAGATGGGCTGCTCTTATGAAATTGTGATGAAATCTCTGAGGCATTTGTTATGCACCAAGACACGTGCATGGGCATCTCAACATGTAAAACTGTCATTAACAACAAAAATGTAAGGGTATAAGATGATATTAATGCCTCTAGTATACACCCAAGAAGTGATTGGTTTTTGTAATACATCTTTGAGCTTCCTCATATTATATTAGATACCAATTATGCACTACTTTAAGGCTTCCCAATGTTTAGAATTAGTGAACCAAATGAAACCTTAAAAATTTACCAGAAGTACTGTTCACTTGGTAAATTTTATATTTTTGGACCAACTTTAAAAATTCATAACTAATTTTAGAAAAATCAAAATTAATTGGTTTAAGTCTCTAATAAAATCTTATTTAATTCCCAACAAGGAAAAGTACTCATTTAGCCAAATAATTGTCCAATTAATACATTTTATTGCATGAAGTTCTATTATTCATATGGTCATTTTTCAATTTTTTAGATATTTCCTTTAATTTTGGAAAATCATAACTTTCTGCTTACACATCCAAATTTAGCAAACTTTGACTCATTTTAAAGTTTAGAATGTGTAGTATTTTTCTGAAAACTTTCAAACCATTTGGACTCCATTTACCCTGTTTTATATGACCTCAAGTTTGACTTTTGTTAAAGGCATTGGTTCATTTTTAGTTTATTTTGCATACTATTATATGTGAAAAGCTCAATAACCAAGGCACACAACTTCCTGTACATGGGGTATAGATTATAGAGAAAAGTGGACTAGGGAACTATAGACTATTAAATGTTGCGGGCCTAATAAGCATACAACACTCTGGCTTCTTCTTCTTGGCCTATAAGACTCTGGGCTTTATATTTACATATCGACACTATAGCATAGATACAATTAATAATGTTGTACCAGTCCCCTGAAATGAGAGGGTGTACTAAACAGCCCAAGTTTGTCTCTCACATATAAAAATTGTTGGTGAGTAAGAGGCTTCGTGAGGCAATCTGCTATTTATTGAGATAACGAGGCATACTGAATCCTTATCAGTCTGGATTAAACCTGATCTCAAAGAGAATGTCAATCTCAATGCGCTTGCCACGGGTATGTTGAACCGGATAGGTAGCTAATGCTTGAGCACTCATTATCATATCAGAGCACGGACGGTTGCCGACGAAAGAGGCCTGGCTCAAACAAAAGAGATCGAAGCCAATTAATTTCTGCAGCATCGTCAGCCAAAGATCTGTATTATGATTCAGTACTTGATCTTGATACAACTCTTTGTTTCAGCGAAAATCAGGATATTGAGGTTCCTCTAAATAGGATACAACTCTTTGCAACACCTTCAGCCAAAGACTACAATTGTTCTCTCTTTAGTTCTAAGTTCTAACCATATAATTATTAGAGGAGAGCTAGCTGGCTTTATACTTTCTAAACCCATGCAAGTTAATGATGCAGTCAAATTGATGCAACTTTTGATGTATTCCCTTCTATCCCTATTATAGCACATCTTTTATAGTAGATAGATTGTCCTCGTTATAAATCATTAAATGGAGTACTGATTAAGTTTTTCCAGTATCAATAATAGTAACAGATTATAATAATACACATTTTAAAATTTTTCATTCAAATAGTAGTAGAATCAGAAGTATGTTCCGTTTTGAGACAAAGTTACTAACTTATACACCTCTAGTTAGTTGTATATGAGTTTTTAAATCCAATCCATTTCAGTTAATAATATATTTTTTTCTGAATTGTTTTTTTAAATGAACGTTAATTAACAATTCTTCATATCTATAGGTAACTCGCCTGAAATGCAGTGGATTTATTTTAGCCATCCGCTTCAATCACACCATGTGCGATGGATCTCGTAAGCTTGAATTTATGAATATGTAAGCAGAAATCACTGGCAGTGCGCATTGGGTCCGGCTTCTCTCAGAAGCATCTTTATCCTTTTCTTATTAGAAGTAGATCTTTACCTTTAAATTAAAAGAAATTGATGGTCCAAATTTTATATTTTATAAAACTATTATTATAAATATAAATAAATTTAATCTATCAAAATATGATCTAAATGAATTATAAGTGAAGTATATACAAGATAATAAAAATTTTAACTTCTAAATTATTGTAATAATATTTTTTTAAAAATAATAAATATATGAATCATACATTGTTTGTTTGATTTAAAGGTAAAGATTTACTTCTAATAAAAAATAAAGAAAGATAATTCTAAGAAAATCTGCTCATGGGCGCATCAGCCTTCGACTCCACCAGTATGGCGAAGGGAGCTTCTGAACGCAAGAGACCCACCACGTGTAACGTGCATGCACGGTGACTTCAATTTGTGGATAAAGGGAAAAGTGAATTCTTTAATTTTAATTACATTATAAATTGAAACATTGTTAAAAAAATCTCTCATTACAGAATTTATTATCTACATACAACTGAAAGTTGTTTCAAGAACTAAATGCAACTTATCTTCAATGGTGCAAATATTCTTCAACCATGTGCAATCTATCTTCAACATAGGTGCCAAAAAAACATTTGCTAATAATTAAAAAAATGTTAAATAAAGTTAAAAAAAAACAGAGAGAGAGAGAGAGAGCTGCACGTAGCCTAGGGTGCTTTAGTCACCTTCTGATAATAATTTTTACAATGTGGAATTTTTTTTCAGAAATTTTCCGTTATAAATCTACTTAAAAATGTCTTACTGGTCTTCTTTATGTTCTAAAATAAATATATTTATTGAAACTATTTTTTATCCATTAGAAAGATTTGAATTTCGAGCTGATCTTAGGTGACGAAATGATAATCTAATACTTTCTTTTATTTTTAATATTACAGCCAACGTATATCTCTAATTTAAGTTTCCTTACTAATTCGATCAATGTTTTACATTTTTTTATGAAAGATAAAAAAATATTTAATGATAATTTAGTTATAAAAAAAACAGTTACTGATAATTTAGTTGTATTGAAAATAAGATTAGCGTGAGGATGTGGGAAGTCATCATCTTTATTTTCGTGTAAAGTTGTGAAATGGAAGTATTGAAAGTTAACGGGTTGAATAAAAATGAAGAAGATCTGATAATAAACTAAAACAAATAAGCATCGTTGATTGGTTGGTTGGATGGTTGGTGAGGGAGGGAGAGATTCTATTCGTTAACCACATAGAGCGAACCAACGAACAAGTCGAGTTTTATTTTCGGTTACAGTAAATTAACCTGCTTTTTTTTTTTGGCCAAAAGTAAATTAACCTGCAAAAGTGATTATGGTTATATTCATAATTAATAAAAGAGAGTGACATGGTGTGATGGGGTGTGATGAGATGGTGATGAAATTAAAATAGCTGTCACATTAGTCATGAAGAAAATAATTTGAAGGAAAAATGAATCTTTTAGTTTGATAATTTTTGACTCACTTGTAACACAGTTCCTTATGTATGATTTAGTGTGATTCAGTCTCTGAACTTTGACTTGGTTATAATCCAGTCCTTATCATTTTACTTTTTTCAGAAAATGATCCTTACCCACCCATCTCATCACTGAGTCATCCTTCATGTTAAAAACAAATGCTAACGTGGCTGCCAACTCTTTTGTTTGGAAAGTGAGTTTATTCACTTAACACATTATTAACGTCTTACTTGTTCATTGTTTGTCTGGCTTATCAGTTCTTCTTGATCAATAATATGCTAAGCTACAGCTTACAGCTCTTGCATGTGTTATATCTAAGAATTACTTTCTTTGAATGTTTACTTTATAGATGAACTTCCTTATTTCCTTATTTATTCATTTTGCATTCTTATCGTTGCAGATTCTTGCCTTGAAACCAGCTGTTCACCAGGCATTCCTTACTTTTGTCCCTAGTAAGGTACAGCACTACAAATTTTTCCTGTATTTTGTTTTACGTCTCTCGTGGACATTGGTAACCTCCCTCCATCTCCTCAATAAACCTCCCTCCGTCTCTGCAAGAAAATTCCGACTCATCCTCTCTCACTCATTCTTTTTCAACGTTTTCTCCTAACCAGTAACCCTCATAGTTCGCATGGAGTTTCTTACCTGTTCCAGTCTCCGGAAAATTAAACACCGATCACATATCACAGCCCACGATTAAACACAGATCAGACGGTGGTCAAGCTCAGACAGCATCTGTTTCGGCAGGGGAGGTATCTATTAGTCATGTAGACGGAACTGGAGATGACAAAAGACTAAGTCCAGATAATTATGGGCTTCTTCCCAACACCTGCCTGCCAAGCTTCTCATCTACTGCTCTCTCTCTTGAGAAAAGAAGGCCAACAGGCCTGGAAACACCAAATTCACGAAGAAAGTCACTTCCAAAACGTACCTTCGATTGGAGGGAAGGTTACACTAATATGACACTATGTGAGTGTCAGCAAGATTAATCATCTGCACAAGTTGCTTCCATTTTTGTTTTCTTGCGCTTTTCACTTTTTATGCAAGCCAAAACATTCACTTACGCATAAGCCTCTTGAATTGCTCTGGGCACAATGAGAACAATACAAGAGGAATCAAGAAATAAAAGGAAATCAACGCTTTATGTCCATTAGTTGAACTCTTCTTTGTTGAGCTTTATTGATTGCGTATGTATCAGTTTCGAGATGCATAATCTGCTGATTCTCTCCAAAACCAATGCTTGTAAGCATGTAACTCATTCATGCCTCCTCCTCTGTCTCAGATTCCCCAAAGGCACTCGAACAAAAACCTTTAGCAGGTTCATCAATTCCATTTTGCCCAATAGATAAGCAAACAACTAGTTAATGGTTCGATGAACCGTGAATCTGATTAATTAGGCAAGCTGTGAAGGAATTGGACATGCCATTCGAAGAAGAAGAAGATGACTTAAGAGTCATGGAAGTGTTTGATGACGAAGTCTCTGAGAAAATCCAAAACATTGCAGCTTAGAAGCTCGGAAGAGAGTTCTACGGAGCAATTTCGAAAGACGAAGCTTGATGTTTTGGAGCCTTTTGTGTAAGGTATTAAGCCAGAGCCACCAAGCTCGAGCTGGCCACACACACACACAGAATGTAGTATCAAATGTTGTACAGGTGCAGGAGCAAACGTTGAAGAAGGAGGAGTGCAAGACGGAGGGAGGTTTCTCGAGGAGATGGTGGGAAGTTTGACGATTGATACTGGTGAATTGGCAGCCACGTCAGCACTTGTTTTTAGCATGTAAGATGACTCGGTGATGAGATAGGTGGGTAAGGATCATCTTCTTACAAAAAGTAAGAAAAGAAACCGAGTCAAAAATTCAGATGAGTTGCATCAAATTAAATATGAAAAACTAAATTATAAATGGGTTAAAAATTGAAAGATTAAAAAATAATAAATAATATAATAATATTAAAAAAAGGGGATATAGTGGAGGGGCGGTGACGGCCGACCAAGAGGAAAAGAAGTAAAAAGGAGAAGAAAGGGGAGAAAAGGAGGAGAGAGAGGAATGTGGGGAAGTGTGTGTGCGGGAGGGTTATAAATTAAATACCCCCAACCCTCTCTTTCCTCTCTCGCAGTTTGCATCCACAGCAGGGAAGGAATGATGCATCTCAGGTTAGTAATCAAAATTTTTTCTTTTCAATAAATTTTATTTATAAATTTTATTTTATATATTTTTATCTTTTTAATAATAGTGATTTTATTTTGATCAGAGAACATTTTTAAATTTAATATTTTAAGAAGTTATGAGTTTTAACAATATAATATTATAGTAATGGAGAGTAATTTTAATAGATAAATTTAAACTATTTGAATTTTTGATTTGATTGTTTTATTATTTTATAATGATTTAAAAAAAACAGATTTAACAGTTGCTATTTTTGGACTGTTTGACTGATTAAAATTTTAATTAAATAATAATCCTAAGTGTTTCCCCCATGTACATAAACATATATGCATATACACTCACGAACACTAACACTATATAAACTAGAAATGAGGATTTATTTGGTTAAGGTTTTGAGTATATATAAGCATGCCTTAGACGATGGAAGTTGAAAGGGTGCGTTATTGGCTGGAAACGAGCTTTAGGGAAATGTTTATATATATATATATAGAACACACACACATACCGGTGAAACAAAGTGTGATATTGAAATATGAGCAGCTGTATTTAGGTGGATTTTAAAGTGAGTAAAAGATCTCATTTGCCCATGAAATTTGGTAAGTAAATTGTACTCATAATAAACTTTAAAATAAGGAATAGAATGCATAATTTAGATAAATAGGTTGCAAGTTATGAACCAACAAATTTGATTCTGAAATTTGGAAAATTTGAAAAAAAAAAAAGTTGCTTATCAAGCAGCAATTTTTGATCATTTATTTGAGAATATTGATGCACTATATTTAGTTAAAGATAATGTTCACTGAAAGTGTATAGAGAGAGCTTCACAAAGAATTTTCAATCATTACATTTGAAATTTTATGGAATAAGTTACGATTTTTCAAAGTTATTGAAAAATTTAAACTCTAAGGAAAGAGAATTAAATAAAGCAAAGGTGTGGAAATGGGAATATGAGATAAAAAGGAGTTCAATAAAGCTTGATAAGTGTATAACTAATGTAATATTATACATGTATGTTTTTAGGATTTGATATCTACTTGAGTACTCCGAGGAAGACCAAAAATGGGAATACCGATAAAGATAAAGGTAAACAAAGAGCGACAGATATAAACCATTTTTATCTTATTATTATGTATTTAATTCTACATGCTTAATTGTACCATGTGTGTTATGTGTGCTATGATACGTAGATCAATCAGTTCTGTTGAAAAAAAGATTATATACTCTTAACAAAGCGGTAGTCATGTAAAAGAGTACGTATATTAGCTTGCAAACTTTGCAGAATAGTCAGTTCTGAGAAAGAACAGTTATTTGGATACTCAGTGATTGAGCGTTACTTATGTAAGAGTACGTAATTGCGTGTTATGCAATTTATTATTGCACATGGTCATATGATATGCAAAGGCGGGTATACAGAAATTATTGTGTATACAAAAAATTTTGAATCTCACCCCCCTTTCAACAAAATACAGTAAAAGTGGGTAGCTCAAAAGGTAATGAAATGGTGACAAAGGAAGCATAGAATGAAGATGGAAGAATCCCTTTACATATAATATGGTTTAATTAGAAGTTTGAGTTTTTATTTTAATATAAACCTAGACAGCTTAGGTGGGTATGAATATATAATTTTATAAATTATGTATACAGTAATATGAGACCGAAAGTATATGTGAGGAAAACATCTCTCCATAAGATACAGGTAAATGATATTCCAAATGGATAACCAGTCGAAGCAAATGAGTTATCGTGAGTAGATGAACTTAGAAAATAGCTTTTGAAAGAAAAATTGTTTTCAAACTGCAAATAAAGTGTAATGACCTAGGATCAAATCTGGAACTTTGGATTTAATTGGAAAAACAACTTTATATATAAATTATTTTAAAAAGTTCCAAATTTTTCAGAAAAGGCCCAATCTAAAGAAATTAAAAAAAAAAGACTATTTTATAAAAATAAGATTCACACGCTTAGAATAGTTGAACCTAATAATTAAGATGTCTAGACTTGGTTGAGTTAAATAAAAGGGGTGTGACAAAGGTAAATGTTATTTTCATTGGATAACACATAAAAGTAAATGAGTTATCATGAGTAGATGAACCTAAATAATAGTTTTTGAAAGAAAAACTGTTTTCAAACTACAAGTATAGAATAATAATCTAGGATCAAATCTGTCAGTTTGGATTTAATTGGAAGAACGGTTTTATGTACAAGTTATTTTAAAAAGTTCAAAATTTTTCAGAAAAATCTATCTACAAAAAAATTAGGAAAAATGCTGTTTTATTAAAATAAGATTCAGAAGCTTAGAATTGTTACGCCTATTGATTAAATGGTTTAGGTTGGACTGGGATACATAAAGAGGGGTGTGACAACTTACGACCCAACGAAAACGAATCGCATCATTCGAGCGGATTCACGAAACCAATGGATTCAACCCATATTCGATTCACCGATTAAATTAATGTTTCCAAAAAAAAAAAAAAGGAAGGAAGGATGGAAGGAGTGGGTACTGGGGAGAGAGATCGAGAGGAATCTTAGGTGGGAAGAAGCACAACTTATATTTCGTAAAAGACAAGAGGTGAGAAGGATTAAAGGATGAAACAATTGAGCATTAAGCATCTAATAAAAAAGAAAACAGCTCGAGGGGCTTCATTAAAAATGAGAACTTGCACATCAGCTTTTATCTTTATGCATTTGAAGCCGAGTTTTAATTTATTAAATAAAAAGTTAATTTTCCTATGATTTTTTTTTTAAAAAAAAAGTTAAAGCTAGAGCTAGCTCATAAATAGCCATGACCAACTGGCGAGAAATGCATGTACCACTATTATGCTTATTATTATAAGTTCAATTGATCAAAAATTTTATTCTAAATTTAAATTTGCCCTACAAGTTATTAATGGTTTTTCCTAATTTACCTTTATTGAAAGAAAGAAATATGTGATGGAAAATGTATAACATCTTTTTTCAATACTCATTAAATAAAGATAAATTTGAAAAACACAATCAATTTAAATGTCTTAACTTCATCTTCTTCTTCTTCCTTTTTTTTTTTAGTTACTAAAAGCGTTTTTGAGCCATTTTATGATTGAGACAATCCAATTTGAAACTTAAAACGTAAAAGCTTTTTGTCTCTATTAATAAATTTGCCTTTCAAAATTTAAAATTGTGTTCTCTTTAAAGATGAGGCCACCTAACATATTTACCATGGGTAACTTCCATATTTATTTTATATATACAGTTTGGTAAAATTGAACTTATAGCAAGAACGATAACAGCAAGTTTGGAATATTCTAAGAAAGAATGTAAATAGGAAAAATGGATATTCTGGTTTTAGGTGGATGGCTTCTGACTTTGCAAGTCTTGCATTGGAACTTGAACCTTTTACGTCAAATTTCCTTCGGTACATCGCTTGAGGGCCTACCGCACTGAAGCAGAAAATGTAATGCTATTCAAAGAGCCAGTCTCTCTCTGATTTCTCTGTTTTAAATAGAGACAAGAGTACTGCTATCTTTCAAGTTTCATAGTCCGCTACTCTACTGACTCCCTTAAATTTAAGTATATATATACGCTCATTTATCGATGCTGCAATAAAAGTCCAACGTCCATGCAGAGAGGTCGGAAAAAAAAAATGGAAGCACTTACCATAAATAAGCTGATCCACAGAAGCACGTATGTTCCGAATAAGCAACTGCATAACATATTCATAAAATTAAGAGACGACCAAGGATCAGATAGCCACCGCGATCCTCTTAGCTTTGACTCATTCTAAATTAATTACTTTCATATGATAGGGTTCACGTAACAATGTTTAATTATGCCTTAAAGCCATTATATACTTCCAAACTATCACTTAATCTCCCAACGTAACTCATCAGTGCAATACCAAATCAGATAGCTCAAAGTCTCAATATGCCTTCTTCTGCATCAAGCACTGCTCTCCTCAGCGCCTTAAGGTCAGCCAACATTACTCTTCTGTTAGTTTACATTACAACTTCTGTTAATTAATTAATTTGTTGAGGAATAAGTTCCTAACAAGTAACTAATTTGATACTATAATTTGCAGGTTTATTCGTAATCAACATGCAACTTTTCGGTTTTTCATCTCAATACTATTTGCTATCGTTGGAGTGCTATTATCAGTTTCTTCACCATTTGAAGCAAGCCCTGAAATGTTATGGGCTCTTACGGTATTATCAGTAATATCTATTATTATCTATGCCCACGCCACACTTGTCGTAATGCCTTCTTTTCAGTTTCCACCCAGTACACAGCTCTTAAGGTCAGTGTCTATATATATTTATATATATCTTCTCACT
>QFDD01000449.1:0-38677 GCA_006871305.1 Vachellia collinsii | reverse complement strand
ATGTGTATGCCTCATCTCAAATTCTGCAATTGATTATCCTTCCTTCATTCTGTATAAATCATACTCAGTGGTAAGAGTATTGACTCTTACTTCTTTGACAGCCTTCATTGCTTCGTAGGCTATATCCAAGGCTTCCCATATATGCTTGTGATAAACACCAATATTTACATGGGTTTCCTACTTGATTTTTGGGCATTTTGTAGTCTAATTACCCTATCTTGTGTTTAATTGAACCTCTCTTGCCTTTGTTGGTCATACATTGCATATACAATAACACAAAGGGGAAAATGAGTAAATTTTGTCTCCCTCAGCTGTACATGCTTCTGAACTCTAGTGTTTTATGCTTTAACAAGGTCTTCTTCATTTTTGTTGCAGATGTCTAGCGGAGACATCCAACTGTTCAAAGATGAAACTGAAGGGAACGTAATTCATGACTGAGAGGAGTGCCACTGGAACATTTTTGTCGTGACCAACAATAAGGAATTGCGACTTTCTTGTAACACCTGGAGCTCTGCTGACCGCATGATCGGACACGGTTTTGTCACCTTCCGGTTCAATACAAAATGATTGCACCAAATTAATGCAGTATAGTGGGCAACCAATCGTTCTTTTCGAGGAGTGGTTTGTTGATTATCCTAGTCTAAATTGGTTATCAAAAACATGTTGAACTTGGGTATGAAAAAGGGGTTTTACTTTATGGAAACTATGGTGCAATAACAAAACAATGCAAGAAGTAAATCTTTTTGGTATTTTGGTTTAACAATGAAATGGTTGAATTAAGTCAAAGATATGAAGAGATAGGCCCTTGGTGATGGGAACTCGGGTGTCATCGCTCTCAAAATGATATGAAAGTTTATAACTCTCTAAGTCTAGATAAAAACCCCAAGCAATCACTTAGGTGCAATGATTTAATTAATGAAAACTCACTTGGATCCAAGTTAATTACCACCTCTTAAAACATTGTTTAAAACCACTTAGAGTGTAATTGAATGGATGATGCAAATGCTCCAATGATTGTAAATCAACAACCAAAGAATCCAAACACACACTAACTATCAACAATCATTGACAATTAATTGAACATAATGGATTAATCACAACTGCAATGCACATATGTAATTCAACATAATCACACCATCCAATCCAAATACATAGTCCAATCACAAAATCACAAATCTGTAATCTTGATTTACATGGTAGTAGAAATTCCTAGATCTAGAAATAACCAACACAAGTCCAAACATAGATTAAGACTAAGAAAAACTCCCCTAATGAGCCATGAACTCAAGCTTTGCTTTCCTTCACCAAGAGACTGAGGATTTTAGCCTCTCATTGCTTCCAAAACGTAGCTATCACTACATATATGTTCTGCCATGATAGAAACTAAAAAGGGAGTGGAAAATATGGAGAAGAAGATTGTGGAACTGGTTTAAATGTGTTGGCGGTGCAGAAAATGGTTGAGAAATGAAGAAAATGGAAGAGGAAATGGATGGGGAAGTTGGGAGGTTGAGAGAGTAGTGCTGGAGGTTCTCCTTTGCAAATCTGCAAAGTGGGAGACGTATCCCATTTGTGGTAGCTGCTTCCAATATATGTAGTAGATGAATGACCTAATTCAAAACGTGTAGCTTCAGTAATAAGCACTTAGGACGTAACCTAGGAGCAATCAAGTTGCGACTTGGGTTAACTACATCACAACGTGTTGCAAAACGCGCATCTTTTGAAAAATACATCCAAGTCGCGACCATAATGATCAGGTCACAACCTAAAAGTGGTAGAGGGCTCCTTTGACTATTTTTATCTCTAGATGAACTTGTGGCTCCTTCAATATTCCATCTTGGGTCTTCAAATCTCCTCCAAATGCCCCTACAAAAAAAGAAGAGGCAAAGAGCTTTGTAGAAGTTAAATGAATTAAAGATCAAGGTATTCACAGTTTGGATGAGATAAATGACCCATGTTTACCCTAAAGTAAGCGCAATGCAATGCATGAATCAATATAAACAATAATGGTATAAATGCATGTAAAATGAGGGTAAAGGTGTTACAAAACACTCAAGAAAACCTAGTAAATATTGGGTTCTATCATCGCAAAAGTCGCGATAGGTTTTATATGAGTTGTGACATTATGCTGTCGAAGTTGTGACATATTTACATGTAAGTCACCACATACTCAAGTGGAAATACTACTATGCGTTTTGGGATTAGATCAGCAGCTGCCATCTAACTAAAAGAGAACAATCACGAAAATGTACCTCATTCTGAACTTTTCAGATAGCAAATCTGGGAGCCAACCTTCATCTCTGAAACTACCTTCCATTGTGCAAATCCCCTTCCATCTTCCCAACACTCCATCTCAAATTCCACCTTCCACACTTCCCATATCTTCCAACCACTCTCTGCTGCAATTCTTCCATTCTTATCTTTCTTTTCTCATGGCTGAACGTAAGAGTGATAATTGTTGCATCCCTAGAATCATGAGAGGCTAACCTCTTAGCCTCTTGCTAATGGAGAGCAAGACTTGAGCCAGAGTTTCAATAAGGAGTATTCATAGCCTAATCTTGTCTTTGAGTGTTTGTAGATATCTTTAGATCTAGAGACTTCTTCTGCTATGAACTGATGTTTGCAGATCTGTGAACTTCTGATTTAGCTATGTAATTGGATTGGTTGTTGTTCATGTGGATTAGAATTTATGTATTTCATATTTGATTCCATGTGTTCACTTAGTTATCAATGATTATTGGTAATTAGTTGTTCATTTGGTTTCTGTGATTGTGATTGCAATCCGTTGAAGGCATGAGCATCAATTACTCCTTCTACATTTTGAGTGGTGCTGAACAATGTTTTAAAGAATGTTGTTTGACTTGGATTCAAGCAAATTTACATTAATTGAACCATTGGACCTAAGTGATTGCTTAGGATTTATTAATTGAACTCAAAAGGATTGATCTCCCATAATTAAGTCAAGGCAAGGAAAGTTAAATCTCCATCACTAAGAGTCTGTTCATTATACTCCTTCTTAATCCAAAATATACTTTCAAATACTACAAACACCAAAAATATTTTATCACAAGTATTTGCTTTTTATTCTATTGCCTTAAGCTAAAACCCCCCTTATTTTACATACTCAAGTTTAACTGGTTTTTAATAACCAATTTAGTATAGGATAGTCAATAAACAGCTCCTCGAGAAGAACAATTGGTTGCTCACTGTACTACATTACTTTTGGAGTAATCATTTTTTGTATCGAACCGGAAGGCGATAAAACCGTGTCTGATCAATGGCATCGTTGCTGGGGAGCCAAGTATTTGGTTCCCTAGTAATTGGTTATTATCACCATTGTTGACCTGGGTTAATTCTTATTGAGCTTTAGGTTTAGTTTACAGTTTTGACATTGTATAGCATACAAAATTTTACAGAAATACAAACAAATATCTTGATTTTCCTTGATATTTTTGCATTTGCACCTTTGCACAGCATCTTGCATCCATTCTTACTTGATCCTAATTGCTTGAGTAACTGCTGCAAGGTTTTGAACTGTTCATGCATCCCTATCAGCATTTGGTCAAGTAACTTAGTGAATTTTTGAGTTTGTTTAAGAAGAGTAGTTCTAGTAACACCTGAGTCACGACATTTGATCATTTATATCGCGACATTAAACATTCCCTTTCCAGAAATTGCTCTTAGTACACTTTTAGTCACAACATTTTTGATTTAAGTCGCGACTTGTTTGCCTTGCTCCATCCAAAATTTTTTGAAGTGTTCACTTTTGCTTCCCTATGGCTCTCGGTATGTTTTGGGTCATGACATTTGACTTCTAAGTCGTGACTTTAATGGTCTCTGTCACCACAAATCACCTTGATTGTCCAGCATTGCACTCATATTGATTCTGTGCATATTTTTGAGGGAGTATAGCAATCACAACACCTCAAACTCACTACGCACTATTACAATTCACTGAGTTTGCATTTCAACTTGATCTAATACGTGGTGCATATTAGTTTGGTTGCAAATTTTCTTGAAATCTGATTTGTGCATAAATTTTGAAGAGCGCTTGCATGTGGAGAGGGCATAGAGTCAGAAGAGTGAGAGAAACAGAACACCCTAATACACCCATTTTGTGTAACCTTCCCCATTCATCTATTGAGAGTGAGGAACTAGAAGAGGAAGTTATGGCTAAACCCATTGGTCCTAGAAATCATAATGGCAATCATAATAGACCTAATAATGGGAATGGTAAAGAGGGCCAGGGAGAGAATAATGGACATAATAGAATTAATGATCCACGTAGAGTAGGACAATTAAAGAATTGACATAGTCTGACGGGAATTTTGATCCTATGGCTGGTGTCTTTCCCACTTTTAATGCTGATTTTGAGATAAAGGGTCAATTGATACACTCACTACCTAAATTTCATGGACTTGCAGGTGAAAATCCTTATCTCCACCTTCGAAAGCTATATATGCATTGCATGTCCATGAAGCTCGTAGGAGCGAACATCGATGACGTGATGTAGAAGGTTTTCCACCTATCTTTAGAGGGCAAAGCAAAGGAATGGTATATGAATTTACTGCTCTATGTAGATAATGCATACAAGTTGTGGATCAGTTTGAAGAAGGCATTCCTCGACAAATACTTTCCTTCAACAAAAATATCTGCTGCTCGGAAGAAAATATTAGCTGCAAAACAAGAGGCTTATGAATCATTCTTTGAGTATTAGAGTCACTTCCAAGAAATGCTTACTAGATGCCCCAATCATCAAATCTTGGAAGAGCATCTAGTTCAATACTTTTACAATGGACTCCTTACTTATGACGCTCAAGTTTTGGATGCTGCTGCTAATGGTTTAGTGGAAAACATGGAGCCGCGAGTAGCATGGGAATTGATTAGAACATTTTTCTTAAACCGACAACATGCAAACTCTTGGGAGCTCAAAGACCATAAGGCTGAAAGGGATCCATTACTAGTGAAGCTCGCTTAGGATATGACCAGACTAACAAACACAGTGGAAAGTTTACAACCCCAAAACATCAATCTCTAGCCATGGTAACCTCCACTTGTGGAGACTATAATTCTCCTATGCATCTCACAGAGAATAGCCCTGGACCAGTTAAGGAGGTCAATGCCTTGTACCAAGGACACGATGGACAGTATTCACAATGAGATCCTTACTCCAATACCTATAACCCAGGGTGGAGAGATCACCCAAATTTTAAGTAGGGTTGGAGATCCAACAGGCCCAATCAATACCAAGATGGACAGGGAAATCAGTTTCAACATTTCAGTGCCTCATCAAGTGGTTATCAAAATCACTCAAGAGCTGCAACGCCTACACCAAACACCAGCTTGTCTTCCTAATAGCCACAAAGAATGGATGAGACTTCACAGCTATTGAAAAGTATGGCGGCTCAAATGACTAACATTGGGGGGCGAATGAAGGAAATTGATGATAGATTTGCCTCTATCACTACCATTCTGCAAGGGATGCAAAAGGATAATTCGGAAGTCAATAAGAAAATGGAAGCACCTACACTCAAGAACAGTGAGGTTACAAGCCATTTGACTCAACTGTCCAACACTGTCATTGATATGCAAGCTAAGATGCGTGGCAATATTCCCTCCAACACAGTGATAAACCCCAAATCCCTCAATGCTATCACACTAAGAAGTGGGAAAATAGTACATTTCAAAGATGAAAGAGGTGTGACTAGCCCTCCACTCTCTCCAATCAGATTAGGGAAATCTGAAAGCTCCAAAGAGGAGGAACTCATGATGAAGAGAAAAGTGCAAGAAGATGAAATCATTCAAGATGAAACTCATGTGCATTGTCAGACCCTGAAAAGAAAGCTCAAGAGAACGACAACACAGAAACAAGAGCAGCATATAAAGGCAAGCAGAAGGAAGAAAATGTAGAGTCGAGCAAAAAGGGAACCTCAACGCCCAATAAGGAGGTAACCTCTAAGAACCTTCCTTTTCCTAAGGCCTTCTTTGCTGGTAAAAAGAAACCTGATTCTGAGTTCGCAACTGAGACTTATAATCTTTTTAATAAACTTGAGATTAATGTGCCCATGATTTAGTTTCTAAAAGGGAATCCTAAATATGTTAAGCTACTTAAAGAATTTTGTGATGACAAACAAAGATTTAGGCCCTTAGAAAGAATCTAAGTGAGTGCTAATGTTTCCACTCTCTCTAAGGTAGAACTACCGATAAAATGCCAAGACCCAGGATCATACACCGTTCCATGCACCATAGCTAAAGTGTATATAAAGGGAGCATTGTTAGATCTAGGGGCTGCAATCAATGTCATGCCTTAGTCAGTTTATTCAGCCCTAGGTATTAATGGTCTCAAGGACACCAGTGTGGGTCTCAAACTAGCGGATCGATCCTTTAGGTACCCTAAGGGAATCATAGAGGACATTCTAGTTCGAGTTAAGGACCTCGTTTTTCCCACTAATTTTTATGTGCTAGACATGTCCAATGAAGTGGTTAATGAAAACACCCTCATTTTAGGGAGACCCTTTCTCCAAACCTCCAAGACCATCATAAGTATGAAACATAGTTGTATCACAATGGAGCTAGGGGAGTATGTGGTCACATTCAATATGAATGAGGCCACTCAATATCCTTTTGATAATGCAAATTTCATGGGTTTAAATGCAATTGATTTACCTGTAGAGAAAATTAGAGATAAGTATGAAATGAATATGCATGATGCATGTCACTTGAATTCACCTAAATTGCTTGATAACCCTTCTGAGCCTGCTGAGTCTTGAGATCATAATTTAATACTGAGTGCGTATGATGCATATTTTGACTTTCTACCATCTGTTTACTCATTTTCAAACTTTTGTTCCCCTTGTATGTCATGCAACAACCCTCTTGTAATAGACAGCATGCTTTCGGTACCCCAAGGACTTCCTTTCTCTCTTGAATTAGAATCGTTATATGCATGTACTAATGACACTATTTGTAGCAAGGGTAGTCCAGTTTGTTCTGCAGGGTGTACAGGTTTGGAAGAGCAATAATTGAGACTAAATCAGAGAATACAAACACCACCACCCAAGGGGACCTCTCGGTACCATTTAGGTCACGACATGAATGCATAAATGTCGTGACACGTACAACCACTTACCCAAATGACCTCTCAGTACAATTTTCATATCAACACAAGGATGAAAAGTCATGACCCTTAAACTTTGAAGCAGCACCTCAGTCTCAAATCAATCCTTCTGCAGTGGTTGACTACGTGGTTGAAGGCCCACATCTCTCCCCTACCATTTCCACTTCCACACCTCTAAAATCACACCTCTTACATTGCGCTTCTTGAATGAACTAATTTCCAATAGCAATGCAGGTAGAGAGGTGGAAATAGATGTGGAAATTGCTTTTGTGAATCAACTTTGCAACTGACTCAACCTGCCAAGAAGATGGGGCAATTCAACATGAAAAGGCTGAGAGCATATATCAAGTGTCTCCAAAGGGAAGTATCTCAAACTCCACTGATGGGCTGAGGTTGATTTCTTCTATTATCCAACCCCCACCCTAGAACTTAAGGAACTCCCTCCTAACTTGAAATATGCCTACTTGAGCACTGAAAATAAACTGCCTGTTATAGTTTCCAATTCCTTGTCTGAAATTGAAGAGGCGAGGTTGTTGAGTGTTCTAAGGAAGAATAGGGAGGCACTAGGTTGGCAGTTGTCAGACATAAAGGGGTTGGACTCTACTGTGTGCACTCACAAAATCCTTTTAACCGAGGATTCCAAACCTATTAAGCAAAGTCAAAGGAGGTTAAACCCTCTAATCTCTGATGTGGTGAGGAAGGAGGTTGACAAACTTCTAAGAGCCGGCATTATCTACACCATCTCAGATAGCAAGTAGGTGTCACCAGTACACGTAGTGCTGAAAAAGAGTGGAATCACTGTGATTAAAAATGAGAATAATGAACTGATTCCCACTAGGGTACAAAACTCTTGGCTCATTTGTATAGATTACAGGAAACTGAATGATGCCACTAGAAAAGACCATTTTTCTTTGTCATTCATTGATCAAATGCTTGAGTGGTTGCCGGGGAAAAGTCATTATTGCTTTTTAGATGGGTATTCAGGGTACTTTCAGATTCCTATAGACCCTAAAGACCAAGATAAAACCACTTTCACTTGCCCTTTTGGTACCTACGCCTATAAGAGGATGTCATTCGGTCTTTGTAATGCCCCTGGCACATTCCAGAGATGCATGTTCTCTATATTTTTTGAATTTATTGAAAATTGCATGGATGTGTTTATGGATGATTTCACTGTGTATGGAAATTCTTTTGATGATTGTCTAAAAAGTCTTGACAAGGTTTTAGCATGATGCATTGAGAAAAAGCTCATTTTAAACTACGAAAAATGCCACTTCATGGTAGATCATGGCATTCTGCTAGGACACTTGATTTCACATAAAGGAATAGAGGTAGACTATGCTAAAATTGAAGTGATATCTTCTTTACCCTACCCCACCAATTTGAAAGAACTAAGGTCCTTCCTCGGCCATGTGAGTTTTATAGAAGATTCATTAAAGATTTCAGTAAAATAGCTCTACCTCTGTCCAAATTGTTGCAAAAAGATTTTGATTTCTGTTTTAACTCTGTGTGTGAGCATGCCTTTGATGAGCTAAGGGGTAAATTGATTTCACCACCAATTTTGACCTCTCCCAATTGGGAATTACCTTTTGAAATATCTTGCGATGCCATAAATCTGAGTGTGGGGGCAATGTTGGGTCAAAAAGAGGGCACCCTTTCAAAAGTGATTTCTTATGCTTCTAAAACTCTTGACGTTGCTCAGAAAAACTACACAACTGCTGAAGAGGAGTTGTTTCTAATTGTGTTTGCATTGGACAAATTTAGACAGTATCTCATAAGTTCCAAAGTAATTAATTGTGTACACAGATCATGCAGCAATCAAATATCTTTTTCACAAACCTCAATCAAAACCAAGACTTTTGAGATGGATGCTGTTACTTCAAGAATTTGATGTGGAAGTCAAGGGCAGGGCTGGAAACGTCAACCATGTTGCAAATCATCTCAATAAACTTCCACCTGATACTAGGGGAGTATTGCCCTCTGATTAAGTTTGTGATTCCTTCCCTGACCAGTCTCTCTATGCTTTGTCTGTTTCCCAATCTTGGTTTGCACACTTAGTCAACTATCTCATTACAAAGCTAATCCCTTCACATTTGACTTCGTTTCAGGCACAAAAACTTAAGAGCGAGGCTTCCTTTTATATTTGGGATGCACCACACCTGTGGAAAATTTGCTCGGATCAAGTGATAAGGAGGTGTATTCCCGAAGTGGAATCACAAGCTATATTGGAAGCTTGTCATAACACTGTGTGTGGGGGTCATTTTGGGGTGAAGAAAACCGCTAGAAAGATATTAGATGCTGGATTTTACTGGTCTACCCTTTTCAAAGATTCTTTCACCCATTGTAGGGCTTGTGATGTATGTCAAAGGTTTGGGGGGGTGAGTAAGCATCATGAGATTCCACAGCAGCCTATTCTTTTTAGTGAGGTTTTCGATGCTTGGGGAATTGACTTTATGGTACCCTTCCCGCCTTCTCATGGTTATACCTATATATTGTTGTGTGTAGATTATTTGTCAAGGTGGGTAGAGGCTAGTCCGACTAGGAAGGACGATGTAGCCACGGTCGCCAAGTTTCTGAAGTCTACTATCTTTAGTAGATTTGGTGTACCCAAGATATTGATCAGCGATCAGGGCACCCATTTCTGCAACAAGCTCCTTAATAACTTATTAGCAAAGTATGGTGTATCACACAGAGTTTCAACTCCCTATCATCCGCAAACAAATGGGTTGGCTGAAGTGTCGAACAGAGAAATCAAAAGAATCTTGGAACAGATTGTCAAAGCCTCAAACAAGGACTGGAGTTTAAGGTTGGATGATGCTTTGTGGGCTTATCGTACTCCTTTAAAACACCGATAGGAATGTCCCCATACCGAATTATCTATGGAAAAGCCTGTCACATCCCTATTGAGCTTGAGCATAAATCATATTGGGCGGTGAAGAGCTGCAATGCTAAATTGGAGGAAGTTGGATTGAACCGTCTCCTTCAAATTCAAGAGTTAGAGGAATTACGACTAGACTCTTACCATAGTTCAGACATCTATAAGCAGAAGGCAAAACTGATCCATGATTCAAATATTCTAAGGAAGCGGTTTAAGGAAGGAGACCGTGTGCTGAGGTACCAAGCCCGCTTCAAATTCAAAAAGGGAAAATTCAAGACTAGTTGGGATGGGCCCTACATAGTGGTTAAAGTGCATGACTTCGAAATGATAGAGCTGCAAGAAGAGGCCTCAGGCAAGATCTTCCAATGCAAAACCGGTTGAATCGGCTTGACACCAGGTCGTCCCTTTCCTTTCTCTTTTACATTTCGCTTGTTTGTACTGTTTTTCACATTGTTTCAATTGTGAGCATAATTGAGTTTTGAAGGGGACATGCCAGTAGAGTAGGAATTTGTTTTCTTTTCTATTGCTTTTATTTTGTTTAATAAACTCCCCATGTTTTTGTGTTGAACTTGTTGCGTTCTTCCACTAGCACACACTCAATTGCAAGATTTTGTTTACCCATATAGGCATTATGAACATGGCATGTGACTGCGAGCTTCTCGGTGACTATTGCTTTGAGTGGTGAGTGAGGAGAATGTAAGTCAAGGAAGGCATTCTTTGCTGGCCTCCCTCGCCCTATTCCCAACTTTCTCTTGCATCAATTTGATTTTTATGCAATGAATTGCGTAGACTCTCTGCTGGTTTGATGGGCTAATTTAGTGAGTCAGGCTATTTTGGGGGTTTTGTTAGGGGTGATCACTGAGGCTGTCTAGTAAAATGGTTTCAGTACCATTTTAGTAGCGACATATTATCTTTTAGTAGCGACATTTTGTGCTTAATGTCTCTCTTTTCATTTAATATGTCATGACCTATTTTGTAATTGGTCGCGACAGAGATATATTGGTTTATGTTGTAACATGTGCCCTTATATTAGAACCCTAGCCCTTTTATATCAGTAACACTCGACCCTCTCATTCCACTCTTGCCCCAGCCGTTGCGACTCTCCCTCTCTAGCCGTTACGTTTTTTTCTCTCCCACTCAACGGTCGCTTCCATTCCTTCATCCATTCATCCTTTGCAACCATCCACCTTCCTCTCCTCCTCTATTTATACTTCCTCTTCTCTCATTCCATTCGCATCGCATTCTTCTCAAGTTCTCAAGCGGGTGATTCCTCTTGCCTTTCTCTACTCTTGCATTTTCTTCATTCTTCTTCTACATTTCCTCAAGGTAGCCCTCTCTCATTCCCTTTGTTGTTTTTGGTTTATTTCATTTCCTATTTCCTTAGTTTTAGATTAGGGGTTTTCATTTTGTTTATCGATACTACTGTGATCATTGAGTGCATCCTGCTTTCAAAACTTCTTTTTTCGAACAATATTGGATTAGCTGTGAATCTTTCATAACCCCATGAGCATGACTGGTTTAATGCGTATTCTTTTTCAAAATTTGTGATATAAGTCACGACATTTAGTAGATACATCGCGACATAAATCCCTGCAATAGCTCTCGGTGCAATTTATGTCGCGATGTATATAGCTGTTAGTTGTGACATTTATGCACAGAAGGGACCTCTATTTTCCTTCCACAGCCAATTTCAATTCTCCTTTCACAACTGAACTGTTCCATTAATGATCACATAGCATTGGTCTACTAATTCCTCCCATAGGGTAGTCTTTGTCCTGTTTCAGTCTGTTGGTCTTGATTTTTATTGTTTGCCTTGTTTGTTTGTTTGTTTTTCTTTTCTTTTTGGTTGGGAGGAAGATGGTGCGTACTAAGAATTTATGAACCGACAATGGTTCAGAGGAAGAGCCACCAATTTACCTGTCAAGGGCAGAGGTAGTCAAAAAGTTTAGCAGCAGGGGGGCAGTTCAAGAGCGATACTTCCCCAAGACCCACCAGTTCCGATTCTATCAGCAAGCCATTGACTTGGGGATTGGCAAACTCCTGAAGAAAAGAACCCCAACAAATTTGACAATCGTTCGGGAGTTCTACATGCATTCCTCCACCATAGGGGCACTCGGTATTAGTTTCTGGAATTAGGAGTTTACGATCGATGCTGCTGATATCCGACACTTCTACAAGTTACCGGTGGTTGAATGATGTCAGTTTCAATGCCTGAGGATTAACTTGGACCTCATTCATTGGGATGAGGCATTTGCAGTCATGGGCATGGAAAATGCTGGATGGACTAGGAGGGACGAGAAGCAGTTCTTCGAGAGGAATATATGAATTAGGAGGCAAAGGTCTAGCTCAATTTCATGACCTACAATGTTTGCCCGCTCACCCACATCTATGACATTCCTGTTGTGGGGACCCTACTCCTGTACCTTCTCATGACTGGCCAGCCGGTTGATATAGCGGTGATAGCTCGTGATCAAATGCTGCACTATCTTAATAGTGCCCGCACCTTGCTAGTTTTTCCTCACCTCATCACTGACATTTGCTGAGCTAGGAAGATTGTTGAGAGGAAGGTGGATTTGACGCTGGCCCCCATTACCACACAGATGTTCACTACCCCGCGACCTACTTCTGAAACCTTTGAATCAAGTAGAAGCCGAAAGAAAGGGAAAAGACTGGTTGTGGAGGAGCCCACTGAGACCGCTGAAGAGGGTGAGACCGGTATCACTCTCAGTTCCCTCAGTGAGCAGATTGCCATCTTGACCGATCATATCCATGAACCAGTAGATGATGGCTAACGAATTCTGCCGACAGCGGTTCATGGATCCTCTCATGCTTCAGATGGCCAAAGCACTTCAAGTGGATCTTCCC
Organism: Vachellia collinsii; assembly: GCA_006871305.1. Taxonomy (NCBI): domain Eukaryota; kingdom Viridiplantae; phylum Streptophyta; class Magnoliopsida; order Fabales; family Fabaceae; genus Vachellia; species Vachellia collinsii. Next base: position 25,820 of record QFDD01000449.1, on the reverse strand, counting down.
CCCGGTTTTGAAGAGGCATTCTGGCAGAGCTCAATTCCTTCGACCTCTTTCTTTCCAGCGGGACTGGGCGAATCTTTAGGACCAGGCAAGCCTACAGCAAAGGGTGGCGATGCTGAAGCAGGACAAGAGTAGGGAGACCCTCAGGGTGGAGCAGGAGGGGAGGAGTGATTTTTCTCATGTTTTTTCTATTTTTCATTGCACTTTGGATTGTAGTTCTTTTTTCTTATTTCTGAACTTCGCTTTTATGGTTGCATTTTCAAATTGTGTACTTCCTTCTGAATGCAAATGATGGTTTAGCCCGTTTCTTTCTTGTTCCCTTTTGGTTCTTCTTCCCGATCGTTCATCCTTTCCATCCTTTTGCATTGAGGACAATGCATTGTCCAAGTGTGGGGGAGACTTGTGATGTGTCTATCCATTCATTGTTTTGTAAATCTCTTAAATCCAATCTTTCATTATCAATCTTGTTTTGAGTGATGAATTGTTGTATGTTGGATGAAATTGTATGCTTAAATGCATATTGAAGAGATTCTGCATGCTTAAGTGTCAGGCTTTAAAATTTTTTCCAATTGGGTAACTTCTGAGGAACAAATGTCGCAATACTTCCTATATATATCACGACATGAATTCCTCTGATGCTCATGCTTGCTCTCGGTACAATATTAGTCATGACATTGTTACAAAATGTCACGACATTTAGTATAATTTTGCATTTGAGTGATTTTTCCCGTTGCCTTAAAGCATTGCTGTGTGGAAAATCCCTTTAAGCTACCCTTGTATTATTTTCAAAGCAATTTCTTGGCCTATTCAATTCAACTTAATGCATTAAACCAAGGAAACCATTCCCACCTTAAAGTTTTGTAATCTTGGCTTTTGGAAATGACTTTCTTTAAGACCTTACAAGAACTCTTGGGACTCTTGCATGTCCGTCAATGACTTTCTTGATCAGCTTCAATCATCATCCAAAGTTCTACTTCTTATGATAAGTGTTTTAATGTCTTGTGAATAGTGCATGTTAATTGGAACTTCATGTATGAACAGTGGGGATGTGAACCCTTCTTGGAAGGATATCCTTGAGCCTGAATTCCTTATATTGAGTGATTATTCATGTGGTTTGCATCCTCTAGTACTTGCTCTAGTTCTTTGTCAAAGCATAACATGTTTTCATGCGATGAACATGATAGAGGCATTCATTTCTAAACTTGTTTTTCCCCAAACACAAGCCCTCACGTCATTTACACCCTTGTTAACCTTTTTGAGTTGTTCACCAAGTGTTGTGTATGCATATATTCTTAGAAACTTGAGAACATCTTAGTAGAATTAAATTTGAATTTGTACATGAAGAAAAGAAGTATACTTATAGTAAAATGCCATGACCCTCAGTTTAAAAAAAACAAGAATAAGAAGAAAGAGAGAACGGAAAAGGAAAATAAAAATTGAGAAAATAAAGCATTTGAAACAATTCTTCATAAAGCTTCATTTGGTAATTTGATGTTACTCTTGAGTCATTGATCGATAGCATGCATGCACATAACACTTATTTCTCCTTTTCATCTATTCCATGTGGCCTCTTTCCATCATTACAAGCCATAAAGTCCTCTTGATTCATTGTATTGATGCATAAATAGTAGAGATTGTAGAACTGTTGCAAGCTTATGGTAGGGGTGTTTTCTACTTGAATTTTGAGTGAAAAGGACCCCAATAAGGAGAGATAGTGATTAAACACTTATACCCCGTGAGAGAATCCCCGATGTTCATGCGTTTAGAATCAATTGGATGTTGCAACTAATCATTTGGCATTGCTCATTTTATCATCTTTTGTTTTTCTAGAGGATGATGGTTAATTGGATCACAAATTCGTTATTGAGCACACCATCTTCCTCAATTGTTCTCGTAACGTCTTGGGAATAATTCAAGTCTTTGCCCAGGAGTACAAAGGTTTAAGTTTGGGGGAGTGATAAACCCCAATATTTACATGGGTTTCCTACTCGATTTTTGGGCATTTTGTAGTCTAATTACCCTATCTCGTGTTTAATTGAACCTTTCTTGCTTTTGTTGGTCATACATTGCATATACAATAACACAAAGGGGAAAATGGGTAAATTTTGTCTCCCTCAGCTATACATGCTTCTGAACTCCAGTATTTTATGCTTTAACAAGGTCTTCTTCGTTTTTGTTGCAGATGTCTAGGGGAGATATCCAAGTGTTCAAGGATGAAACTAAAGGAAACGTAATTCATGACTGAGAGGAGTGCCACTGAAACATTTTTGTCGCGACCAACAATAAGGAGTCGCAACTTTCTTGTAACTCCTGGAGCTCAGCTGACCGAATGATAAACTCTAATATTTACATGGTTTTCCTACTTAATTTTAAGACATTTTATAGCTTGATTGCCCTATTTTGTGTTAAATTGAACCTCTTTTACTTTTGTGGTCATACATTGCATATACAATAACACAAAAGGAAAAATTGAGTGAATTGTGTCTCCCAACTGTATGTGCTTTTGAAATTCAGTGTTTTATGCTTTAACAAGGTTCCCTTTGCTTCTGTTGCAGATGCCTAGGAGAGATATTCGAATGCTTGAAGATGGAACTGAAGGGTATGCAATTCAGGATGATTGAAGTGCCACTGGGTCACGACTTGTTTGTAACTTCTGGAGTTTTTCTAGGCCACACAAGTCACGACATGTATCTGTTCAAGTCGCGACATTAGCACGTGGAAATGATGCTGTGCGTTTTGAGCTTAGGTTAGTAGCTAGGTCTAACTAAAAGGGAACAATCACGAAATTGTACCTGATTCTGCACTTTTCAGGGAGAAAAATCCAGAAGCCAAAGAGTTCTCTGTATTCTCCTTCCATTCTGCAGATCTCTCCCCATTTTTCTACACACTTCATCTCCATTTTCCATCTTCCACACTTCTCCTACATTCCAATCACTCTCAGATGCATTACTTCCATCTTCATCTTCTTCTTCTGATGGCTGAGCGTAGGAGTCATGATTGCTGCATCCAAGGAATCATGAAAGGCTAGATTCTAAGCCTCTTGGTGTTGGAGAGCAAGACTTGAGCCAGAGATTGATTGGGGAGTATTCCTAGGCATATCTTGTGTTTGAAAGTTGTAGAGATCTTTAGATCTAGAGACTTCTACTGCTATGAACTTCAGTTTGCAGATCTGCGAATTTATGATTTGGCTATGTATTTGGATTGGTTGTTGTTCATATGAATTAGAGTTTATGAATTCTAGATTTGATATCTTGTGTTCACTCGATTATCAATGATCATTGGTAATTAGTTGTTCATTAGGTTTCTATGATTGTGATTGCAATCCTTCAAAGGCATGAGCATCAATTACTCTTTCTACATTTTGAGTAGCGCTGAACAATGCTTTAAGGAATGTTGTTTGACTTGGATTCAAGCAAATTTGCATTAATTGAACCATCGGACCTAAGTGATAGCTTAGGGTTTATTAATTAAACTCAGAATAATTGATCTCCCATAACTAAGCAAAGGCAAGGATAGTTAAGTTTCCATCATTGAGAGTTTACTCATTATACTCCCTTTTAATCCAAATTGTACTTTCAATCACTGAAACACCAAAAATATTTTACCACAAGTTTTTCAATTCATTATATTGCTTTAGACTAAACCCCCTTACTTTACAAACTCAAGTTTAACATGTTTTTAATAACCAATTTAAACTAAGATAGCCAATAAACCGATCCTCAAGAAGAATTATTGGTTGCTCACTGTACTACATTGCTTTAGGAGTAATCATTTTTGCATCAAACCAGAAGGTGATAAAACCGAGGCTGATCACCTCAAAAGTTGTGACAGGTTTTATGAGTCTTGACATTATGCTGTCTAAGTCACGACATATTAACATGTTAGTCGCGACATACTCATATGGAAATTCTGCTATGCGTTTTGGGATTAGGTCAGCACTTCCTTTTCTCATGCTAAATGTAAGAGTGATAACTGCTGCATCCATAAAATCATGAGAGGCTAAACTCTTAGCCTCTTGGTGATGGAGAGCAAGACTTGAGCCAGAGTTTCATTGGGGAGTATTCCTAGCCTAATCTTGTCTTTGAGTGTTTGTAGAGATCTTTAGATCTAGAGACTTTTGCTGCTATGAACTTATGTTTGCAGATCTGTGAACTTCTAATTTGGCTATGTAATTGGATTGGTTGTTGTTCAAGTGGATTAGAATTTATGTATTTCAGATTTGATTCCCTGTGTTCACTTAGTTATCAATGATTATTGGTAATTAGTTGTTCATTTGATTCTGTGATTGTGATTGCAATCCGTTGAAGACATGAGCATCAATTACTCCTTCTACATTCTGAGTGGTACTAAACAATGTTTTAAGGATTGTTGTTTGACTTGGATTCAAGCAAATTTGCATTAATTGAACCATTGGACCTAAGTGATTGCTTAGGGTTTATTAATTGAACTCAGAAGGATTGATCTTCCATAATTAAGTCAAGGCAAGGAGAGTTAAGTCTCCATCACTAAAAGTCTATTCATTATACACCCTTTTAATCCAAAATATACTTTCAAATACTGAAAACACCAAAAATATTTTATCACAAGTATTTGCTTTTTATTTTATTGCCTTAAGCTAAAACCCCCCTTATTTTACATACTCAAGTTTAACATGTTTTTAATAACCAATTCAACATAGGATAATCAATAAATAGCTCCTCGAGAAGAACGATTGGCTGCTCAATATACTACATTACTTTTGGAGTAATCATTTTTGGTATCGAACCGGAAGGCAACAAAATCGTGTCCGATCAGCTTGGCTGATGGAAGAGTGAATATCCTGAAGAAATCATCTTCATTTTGTACAACCTGCAACATTAAAATAGCTTTTCTATTATGTAATACCCTTTGTTCATCAAACTCGCTATGAGTTTTGGGAACAAGTTTGTCATCTACTTTCTTTTGGGGCATAAAGTTTCCTTGTTCAAAAACATCCCACAAATCTAGATCAGTAGCTATAATAAAGTTTTGAAACTTTATTTTTCAGAACAAAAAAACGTTGACTATTAAATGCTGGAGGTCTGGTGATGGATGCTCCGTCACTAATAACATGTTCGCCAAATCCAGCCATTGATCACTCTTGAGATTGTTAAGTCCTTTACACAAGAGTCCTGCTCTGATTCCAAATGTTACAATAGGATTTGACCAAGAGGGGGGATGAATTGGTCTAATAAAAATTTTAACACAACTTCAAAATTAAATATGAGAAAGATAGGCATAAAGATTTATACTGGTTCGGTCCTCCTGACCTATGTCCAATCCTCAAATTCTTCTGAGCTTTCCAAATTCACTAATATCAATATGCCGCTTCTTTATTGTCATAAGAGGAAATTCTTCCCCTCTTTAACTTAGTGAAACAATGGGACACTCCCCCTTTTTCTCCGTGATCTTACCAACACATTGAAGAATTTCAATTCTTGAGTTACACTCACAGAGCCACACATTTGAATAAGAATATTCTCTCAAGAGAATTAAATGCTAAACATTGAGGTATCAATGATGGAGAGAGTAAAACAGAGGAAGAAGATGAATGAACACTAAATGCAATTTCTCAGTGGGTGTATTGAATGCTCTTCTATTTATAGTTGAGCAGCACTAAATGCCTATTAGAAAGAGCTTTGTTTCCATTACTCTCAGCTCCATTGTTCAACGTTGTACATTGAATGCTTCTAACACATGGTATAACCATGGCCTGAGTTTTTATTCGTTGAGTGCATTTCTGTGATGTAATCAGAAGACCTATTCCCTGTAGTTAAGTGAGAAAAGTGAGCATTTATGTGTGCAAAATGAATTCAAATAAATAAAGCATAAAAGAGGAAAGATTGTCAATAACAATGAATTTCTGACAATCTGCGTCACTATCAGTAAAAGGAGTGCTCAAGCATGATTCCTAATACTCGAGTGTTGTTGGCAAAGTAACTCAACCTTTTCTCACTGTTATGTTAAAGTACTCAAGTTATATTGATGACAATCGAGAGTTCATAATACTTTTAAGATATACTCAAGTTTTCAAAGAAGTATTATTATGAAATATAGGAACACTTTTGTTGATACTTGAGTGTTGAAAGCAAATCTAGGGAGTGTTGATAATACTTGAGAGTTTTGCTAGTGATACTCGAGTGTTTGTGAAGCAATTTGTTAATAATACTTTCAATGATTCTCAAGTATGTACAAAAGTGTTGTCTCTACTTGAGCATTAGAAATGAAAACTTGGATTTCAATGTATTCTTCTAAAGGTAATTCCTTGCTTGACTCTCGATACTCAAGTTCTGTGAACCCATACTCGAGTTTTGAGAGTTAGAACAAGCACTTCGTTTAATCCCCGAGTATCCTTTGGAGTATAAAGCTTAGAAAGAAGGTTTTAAGCTTGATACTCGAGTATTGTGAAACAATACTCGAGTATCATCAATACTCTTATGAGCACTCGAGTTTCTTATGAAAGTATTGAGGTTCAAATATGATTTTAATAGCTTGATACTCGAGTATTGCTATGTATTACCTGAGTATTGACAAATCTTTTATGAGTACTCGAGTGTTTTTGAAAGTGTTATGTTTTGAAATCAATTTTGCTACTCGATACTCGAGTAATGACAATCAATACTTGAGTATTGCCAGTACTTTCACTAATACTCGAGTGCCATTAAAATTGTTGAATTTTGGAAATTGATTTAGCCAACGATACTCAAGTATTGAGATTCAATACTTAGTGTTGTCAATACTTTTACTAATACTCGAGTGTTCTAGAAAGTGTTGTGTTTAAAAACTGTCTTTTCTTGAGTACTAACATTCAAGACTTCGAGTATTTTCAACACTTCCATTAATACTCGAGTTCCTTTGAAAGTGTTATGAAAAGCAATTCATAATCCCTGGAAAAACATGTTTGTCATCATCAAAACATTATCTTAACAACCTCTATTCCCTTTTGAGAGAACTAGTGTCCTAATATGATGCAATGATCAACCATAAAGTGGCATTTTTCATAGGTCAAAACCTTCTTTTTCTCGATACACCGTATTGGGACCTTGTCAAAACTTTGTAATTATTCATCAAAACAGTTGTCATATACAGTAAATCATCCATAAACACATCCATGCATTTTTCAATAAATTTAGTAAATATAGATAGCATGCATCTTTGGAATATGTCAGGGGCATTACAAAGACCGAATGACATTCTCTTATAGGTATAGGTACCAAATGGGCAAGTGAAAGTGGTTTTGTCTTAATCTCTAGGGTCTATAGGAATCTAAAAGTACCCCAAATACCCATCTAATGAACAATAATGGCTTTTCCCAGCTAATCTCTCAAGCATTGATCAATAAATGGCAAGGGAAAGTGGTCTTTCCTAGTGGCATCGTTCAGTTTCCTATAGTCTATACAAACTCACCAAGAGTTTTGTACACTAGTGGGAATGAGCTCATTATTCTCATTTTTGACAACTGTGATTCCACTCTTCTAAGGTATGACTTGTACCGGAGAAACCCACTCGCTGTCAAATATGGCATAGATAATGCCAACTCTCAAAAGTTTGTCAACCTCCATTCTAACCACATTAGAAATTAGAGGGTTTAACCTCCGCTGGCTTTGCTTAACTGGTTTGGAATCCTTAGTCAATAAAATCTTATGAGTACACATAGTGGGATCCAACCCCTTTATGTCAGACAGCTACCACCCCAAAACCTTTCTATTTCTACTTAAGACACCTAGCAAACTAACATCTTCACTATCAGACAAAGAACTCGAAATTATAACTGGCAGTTTATTTTCAGCGCTCAAGGTAGGCATATTTTAGGTTATGGGGCAACTCCTTAAGTTCTAAAGTGGGGGGTTGGACAAAAGAGGGAATCAATTTTAACCCATCAGTGGAGTTTGAGACACTTCCTTTGGACACTCTTGACGTATGCACTTGTCTGACCCGTGTTGATTTCCTTTAACAGCTTCAGCTTCTTGGAATGCTACACCAGAACCATGTTGATTCAAGGAAATGACTTTCACTGCCGACTGTGTTTTCACACTTGCATCATCATTAGATATTAGTTCATTTAAGAAATGCAATGTATGAGGTGTAATTTTAGAGAGAGTGGGGATAGAAGTGGTGGAAGAAAGAGGTGGCCCTTCAACCACATCGTTAATCAATGAAGCTGGAAAGGTTTGGGTTTAAGATGCTGCTCCTGAACTCCCAGGTCGTGACTTTTCCTCTCCATGTCATGACTGAAAGTGTACAGAGAGGTCCTCTTGGTAGGTGGTGCTTATGTTTTCTAATTCAGCTTCACTTATTGTCTTTTCATCACCCAGACATCCTGCAGAACCAACTGGAATATCCTTGCTACAAGCAATGTCATTTGTACATGTAGGCAATGATTCAAAATCAAGAGGAAAAGAAAAATCTTGAGGTACGGAAAGCATGCTGTCAATTTCAAGAGGATTAACACATGACATGTCATGGCCACAAGAATTAGAAAATGAATAAACAGAAGGCAAGGAGTCAAAATAGGTATCATATGCACTCAGGGATAAATCATGCTCCAAAGACTAGAGGGGTTCAGAAGAAGTTTCAAGTAGTTTAAATGAACTCATGCATATTCATTTCATGCTCATCCCTAACTTGCTCCACAACTAAATCAATAACATTTAAACCCATGAAAGCAGTATTATCGAAAAGATACCGAGTGGCTTCATTCATATTGAATGTGACCACGTGATCTCCTACCTCGATTGTGATACAACTATGTTTCATGCTAATAATGGTCTTAGAGGTTTGAAGGAAGGGTCTCTCTAAGATAAGGGTGCTCTCATTAACCAGCTCCTTAGACATGTTAGCACATAGAAGTCAGCAGGGAATACTAGGTCCTTAACCTGAACTAGGATATCCTCTATGATTCCCTTGGGATACCTAATGGACTGATCAGCTAATTGAAGCATCACACTGTTGTCCTTGAGACCATTGATACCTAGGCTGAATAAATTGACCGGGGCATAACATTAATTGCAGCCCCTAGATCCAACAATGCCCCCTTTATGAAAACTTTCCTATGGTGCATGGGATGGTGTAGGATTCTGGGGTCTTGGCATTTCACTGGTAATTCTACCTTAAAGAGAGAAGACACATTGGCACTAACTTGGATCTGTTCTAAGGGCCTAAATCTCAGTTTATCATCACATAGTTCCTTGAGTAGCTTAACATATTTAGGATCCCCTTTTAGAAACTTAACTATGGGCACATTGATTTCAAGTTTATTAAACAACTTATATGTATCAGTTCCAAATTTAGAGTCATATTTCTTTTTACCAGAAAAGAAAGCTTTAGGGAAAGGAGGGTCTTTAGAAGTTACCTCCTTACCTACAGGCATTGAGGCTCCATGCTTGCTAGACTCTGCATTCTCTTCCCTTTGCTTACCCTATGTGCTGCTCTTGCTATTGTGTTGTCATTCTCTTCTGCTTTTTCTTCAGATTTAGGTTCATGCACATGGATTTCATCTTGAATGATTCCCTCCTCTTGCATTCTTCTCTTTAGCATGAGCTTCTCTTCCTTGGAGCTTTCAGATTTCCCTAATCTGATTGGGGAGAGTGGAGGGCTAGTATTGATCAGTGAGATTCAGCATTTACACTTCTTTCATCCTCAAAGTGAACTGTCTTCCCACTTCTCAGGGTGATAGCATTGAGGGATTTAGGATTTATCACCATATTAGAGGGTATACTACCCCCCATCTTGGCTTGCATGTCGGTGACGGTGTTAGAGAGCTGGGATAGGTGACTTGTAATCTCACCATATTTCAATGTAAGTGCTTCCATATTTTTACTAACATCTAAGTTATCCTTTTGCATCCCTTGCTAAATTGTAGTGATAAAAACAACTCTCTCATCACTTTCCTTTAAGAGCCCTTCAATATTGGTCATCTGAGCGGCCATACTTTTCAATAGTTGAGAAGTTTTGTCTGCTCTAGGTGGTTGTTGATGAACCATGTTGTTACTCGATGTGGGCATTGCAGCTTGAGAATGACCCTGGTAGACACTTGATGAAGCACTGGTTTGATGAACCGAATTCCCTTGTCCACCTTGGAATTGAGTGGGTCTATTTGTTCCTCCACCCCACTTGAAGTTAGGATGATCTCTCCACCCCTAGTAGTAGGTGTTAGAGTAGGGGTCTCTTTGTGAATATTGCCCATCCCTTTCTTGGAATAGAGCATTAACGTCTTCACAGGCCCTAGGCAATACCACAAGTGGAAGCTACCATAGCAAGGGATTGAGGTTTCGTGGGTTGCAAACTTTCAACCGTGCTTGTAAGTCTTGACATATCTTGAGCAAGCTTCACCAAAAGAGGATCTCTGTTAGCCTTGTGATCCCTAAGGTCTCTAGGGCTTGTATGTTGTCGATTCAAAGCAAAAGTCTTGATCAATTCCCATGCAGTCCTCGACTCCATATTCTCTATTGAACCATTTGTAGTAGCATCCAAAACTTGAGTATCATAAGTTAGAAGTCCATTATAGAAATACTGGACTAAATGCTCCTCTAGGATTTGATGATTAGGGCATCTAGTGAACATTTCTTGGAATCGACTCCAATACTCAAAAAATGATTCATATGCCTCCTGCATTGTAGCCAATATCTCTTTATGGGTAGCTGAAATCTTGGTGGATGGGAAGTACTTGTCTAAGAAGGCTTTCTTCAAGCTGGTCCACAATTTGTAAGCATTGTCAACATAGAGTGGTAGATTCATGTACCATTCCTTAGCCTTCCCTTCCAGAGAGAGATGAAATACCTTCCATATCACATCATCAATATTGGCCCCTACAGGCTTCATGGCCATGCGCTGCATGTATAGCATCCAGAGGTGGAGATAAGGATTTTCACCTGTAAGCCCATGAAACTTAGATAGTGAGTGTGTCAATTAACCCTTTATTTCAAAATCAGCATCAAAAGTAGGAAAAACACCAGGCATAGGATCAAAGTTGCCATCATATTATGTTAACTCTTTAATAGTCTTATCCCTACGTGGGTCATTAATTCTATTATGTCCATTATTCTCTCCTTGGTCTTCATGACCATTCCCACTATTAGGTCTATTATGATTTTCATTACGATTCCCAAGACCACCCGGTGGGGGTATTTCAGCCATGATTTCCTCTTCTACTTCCTCACACTCACTGGATAAATGGGAAGGTTATGCAGAGTGGGTGTATTGGGGGGTTCTATTTCTCTCCCTCTTCTACCTCTACACCCCCTGCACATACAAACACTTGAAAAGTTACGCAAAAGTAGGTCTCAAAGAAAATTGCAACCAAAATTGATATTTACCAAGTATTGGAACCAAAATGAATGCAAATTCAATGAATTTTAATAGTGCTCAGTGAGTTTGAGGTGCAGTAAGTGTTGTACACTCTCAAAAGTATGTGCAGAAACCAAAGATGACTATGAGAAGCAATACTTGACACTTAGAATGATTTTTGATGATAGAGTTCACTCAAGTCACGACTTATGTTTTCCTCGTCACGACTAACAGTGTACCGAGGACACTTGGGAAGCAAAAGTGAACACTTAGAAAATTTTGGTTGAAACAGAGTGCTCAGGTCGTAACTTAAATGTTCTAGGTCACGATCAAAAATGTTCCAAGAGCAATTCCTGGAGAGGAAAATTCTGCAAGTCATGACTAGAATGATAGTAGGTCATGACTTAAGCGGTACTTCAACTGCTCTCCACAAACAAGTACTGACCATTTTTGTTGTATTTAATTATGAGTGTTATTTTATTACTTAAAAAGATTCAAAATGTATGTGCCAAATATTTTAATTAATAAACCTTCAATGATTTAATTAATGTGGTTCACTTGAATCTAAGTTAATGAACATTTCTTAAAACATTGTTAAATATCACTCATAATGTAAAAGGATGAATGATGCTCATGTACTCAGTGGATTGCCATCACAATCATAGAAACCCAATGGACAACTAACCACCACCAATCATTGATAACTAGATGAACACAAGGAATCAAGTTTGAAATATATATACTATTCAACATAAAGCAGCATCCAATCTGAATACATAGTCCAACCGAAGGATTACAAATATGTAAACACAATTCACATAATAGTAGAAACCTCTAAATCTAGAAATCTCTACTAATGTTCAAATGCAAGATTAGATTAGGAATACCTCCCAATGAATCCCAGAGCTCAAGCCTTGTTCTCCATCACCAAGAGGCCAAGGTTTTAGCCTCTCATAGCTTCAAGGACGCAGCTGCAATCACAGTGGTTTTCTGCCATGGGAGAGGTGAAGATGAAGATGGAAGTGTGAAGACAAAAGTGATGAAGAAGGGTTGAATGGTTGGGAATGGTAGAAGATGAAGGGAAATGTTGGAAAAATAGGAGGGGAATGAGTAGAGCTTGGTGGCTGCTTCAAAGAGAGAGGACTGGTTTCCCAATGATTCTCCAAATCTACAAAATGAGTCTAGTTTCATGGTGGCTCCTTCTTTTGGTATGCAGAAGGTTGCTGACCTAATCCAAAACGTATATCTCCATTTTCACACAATGAGGTCTTGAATTACTAAGAATAAGGTTGCAACTTTATTACAATAGGTTGACATATTAGGTCAACACAGCCTCTAAAGTTGCATCAAAGTCACAACCTACTATTTATGGTCGCAACTAAAGAGGCCCGATGGCACTCTACTTGCAAATTTTCTACCCTTCAATGAACTCTAGCTTCTTCCAACTCTTCCTTCGACTTGACTGTCTCCTTCACATGCCTGCAATAGAATTAGAGAGCCTTGTTAGGGAATCAAACACTGAAACTCGAAGTCATGTAATTTTGAGGCAAAAGAGGCTCAATTACATGCAAGATAAGGTAAAAGAGTTATAGAATGCCCAAAATTAGGTAGTAAAACCATGTAAATATTAGTGTTTATTAGTAGCCTAATCAAATGATTTACTACTTGATTCACTAACCCTGGTCGATCTTTTATCTCAATGTCAAGCTCTTAAACAAGCAAGGCCCACCTTATCAATCTAGGCTTGGATTATGATTTCTTAAGCAAGTAGCGGACTGCTACATGATCTATAAACATAGTCACACGAGAATTTAAAAGATAAGTCCTAAACTTTTCTAAAGCAAGAATAATGGCAAATATCTCTTTTTTATTTGTTGTATAGTTCACTTGAGCTGGATCCAATGTTTTTGAGTTGTAGGCAATAACTCGTGAGAGTTTATCATCTTTTTGTCCTAGTATAGCCCCTATAGCAAAATTGGATGCATCACATGATAGCTCAAATGGTAGGCTCCAATTTGGGGCAAACAAGATGGGAGAAGAAACAAGTTTAGACTTTAATTCTTTGAATGCAACTCTACAAGAATCATCAAAGTCATACTTAACATCTTTTTGCAAAACCTTTGAAAGATGTAAAGAAATTTTGCTAAAATCTTTGCTAAACTGCCTATAAAACCTTGTGTGTCCCAAAAATGAATGAATGTCTCTCACACACAGAGGATAAGGCAAAGAAGATATAACCTCAATCTTAGCTTTGTCAACCTCAATACCTTTCCTTGAAATTAGGTGCCCTAGAACTATCCCTCAATTGACCATGAAATGGCATTTTTCAAAATTCAAAATCAAAATTCTTTCAATGAACCTTTTCAAGATTAGCTAGACAATCATCAAAAGAACAACCATACACTGTAAAATCATCCATGTAGCAAAAGTGGTAGCTTTATCAGTAAAAAATGGCTATAACAGTAAAATAGGACCCACGGCTCATCAAAACCCTTGGTACAGATTTTACAAGTCCTTCAAGTTTCCATTTACTTCTCCATTTCATGCTCAAGCTGAAGAAAGAGCGAGGAGGCGATGGAGAAGACAACAAGCAAGAGTAACTGAAAAATCAAGCCAAACTCAAAGGTAAGTTAGTGTTTTAGGCTTAACTCTTCCTATATAATTCATCTATGACTCTACTCTCCCACTTAATCAATTTATATTTCTTGATTAATGGATGAGGGAGCTATTTTGATGATAAGAGTTGTACGAGAAAGCAAGGATTTTGAGTAATAGGTGCCAAAAATTAACACTATGCATGTTGTAGTGCATGTTGCCATCAAGCTTGAGTTCATTTAAGCTTGAGATGAAATTCTGGCATGAAACCCCTCCTCATGATGCTGATTGAATTGGGAAGACATATATATGCATGTTTTGATGTTAGTAAGTGATTGGAAAATAGTGTAGAAGTGGAATTATGCATGTATGTGTCAAGAGACCTTGTAAAATTCCATTTTCACAAATTTTCAGTGAATTTTCGTGTAGCTAAGATTCAAGGGGGAAAGAGTATGATTTTGAGTGTTTTGATGCTTCCATCAGTTTTAAAATGAAAATTGTGTAGGGTAGAAGCTCAAGCACAATTTTGGAAGCATTGAAACACAAGTAGTCAAGTTAGAGGTTAAGGTGGAGGTGGAGAGTGCAAAGTGTCATAATGAACTAAATAATGTCAAGTTATTGATGTGGAGAACCCCTATGACATGTGTAGGAATATTAAATTTCCAAGAAGAAGGTCAAATTCAAATGGAAGCCAATTCAAGTTTAATTGGGGAAAAAAACATTCCAAGGTAGCAAAACTTCTAACCATTACATCTACTTTGCATTGATTGTGGTATATGTTATTTGCCATGTTAGATGTGTGGTTGTAGCCACTTGACATGTAAATCCTTGGTTGTGAGTGTGCATGGTTGTAGCTATGCAATGATTGCCTTGGCCTTGTCCAAATATGTTAGATGTAAGGTATTGTTGTTCATGTCATGGCATACTAGTTTATATTCAATGAATCATGCACGTTGATGTTTTTGTTAGAAATATTTGGTACTGGGATTTCTTTGAAATCTCATCCTTTCCAATGACTAACAATAGGCACAAGTTCCAGGTTGACTTTTGATCAAGAGTCAAGATGACTGTTGATCAAGAGGTGCAAGGGTAAGTGAAGATGACTTTTGATCAATATTTTGCAATGTCATGTTGTACATGCTTCTTAATGTATATATGAATAATGTAATATCCAGATTTTGATAACTAGATATAAAGGCTAAATGAGTGGCTACAGATTATCTAAGAGTCTGAAGGATAAAATAAAAGGAAAGGAAGAGTGAAAAGGCCATTCTGTCAAACATAGAAAAAGAAATGGTAAAATGGTCATTTTGAAAAATTAAGGGACTACAGTGTCGTTTTGAAAAGTAAATGACCAAAGTAACATTTTGAAATAGGGACCCAAGTGTAAATTTGAAATTTCTTGGGACCAAAATGTCATTTTTGAAATTCAAGGACATTTTGGTAAATAAAGAAAAGTCAAAGGACATTTTGGTCAAAGTTAGACCAAAATATCAGAAAATTTAATAGAGTACCAAAAGATAGAGAAAAATTTAATGATTAGTAATTGAGGCCTGGTTCATGTTAAAATGAAAAAAAAAAGCAACTTTTATGGGAATTTTAAAGGTTATTTAATATTTGGATATTTAAAAATAACTAATTAAATATAATTATTTAAAATATCCAAAGAACTCAAATATTTGATTTCATAATAGGAAAAATAGCTTGGAAATTGCAATAATTGATAAAATTGTTTCCAAGTGAAATTCAAAGATGATTTTCTGGAACGGAAAGAAAAAGACAGGGAAAAACCCCAAATTAGGGTTTTCTTCAAAAATTAATCAAAGACAATTCTGAAAGCAAAATAAGGAGAGAGAAATCAAGGGAGTGTCATATGAATTTTGGGAATTTTTAATAACCCTAAACTGGTCAAGGAATCAAGGATTTACCAAAAATGTATTTCCAGCCCGATAAAGTAGCTTTATGAACAAATAAAATAGCTTTATCTACATAAAGCATATTGCGGGGATTGAGATTTGCCACATGTCATCCTCTAATGAAAAGATGAAAAGAAAAAAGATATTTTGACCATGTGGTAGAATATATCACAGTAAAGTTCTTTTATCGGCCCAAATGGGTCCCACAATTAATTAGACACATGAGCATATTTTTATAAGCTTCAAGAGCATTCTTGAAGCCTTTGTTTCAGCCACCAAGTCGTCCAAGAAGGAAAGCAAGAGAGGGAGATGGTGTGAGAGAGAGTAAGAGACCAAGAGAGCCAAAATCCATCAAGATCAAACGTAAGTTTGTGTTTTTGATGCAAGATCTTCCATATTTCTTGGTTCCAATCCTTCCTCTTCCCTTCTAGTGGTTTCGTTTTGGATTGGGATGGAATTTTTGCTTCAGGAAAATTAGGTTCTTGTGAGAGAAAATGAAGAAGAGAGGGATTCGAAGCAATAGTTGTTGGGAAACAACTCTATGCATGATTTGGAACCTATTTATCGTTGTTTTATGTTGATTTGAGCTGTATTGAAATTTTGGGCAAGAAACCCTTTAAGGGGAGGTGTTGAACCAATTGGGGCTCATTATGGATGATGAATTTTGTGTTAAATAATGATTAGAAAGTGATTGATAAATAAGGATATGCAAGTGTATAGAATGCAGAGTTGAAAAATCACATTTTATTCCCATTATTGTTGGATTTCGTCTAGCTGCAGAACTAAGGAAGGAATGATGTTTTTTTTTTATGATTGTGATGCTTCCAATGGATTTAAAAGGAAAATTTGTGTAGGGTATAAGTGAGAAAATAATTTTGGAAGCATTTGAATCAATTTTGGCAAAGTTAAGGGTTTTAAGACCCGTTCAAGAGGAGTTTTAGTGAAGTTTTGAATGATTTAATGTATGGGTTATGGCTTATTCTTAATTCCAAATGGATTATGACATATGTAGGCGTTTAAGTGGCAAAAGAATCTTCGGATTGAAAACTACAGTGGAAGACTAAAATTTTTCCCAGTCCCTTCCAAGGTTCTTTGAAGACATTTAAATCTCGTAGTCAAGAAACGTACCTTTCTTGGAACATTTTCTTTTTCTATCTTTCTCAGTTTCAAGAAGCCAACAGCTCTGATCAACTTCCTCTATAGGTATCCACATGAATGGCATTTTCAACACGAACGCATGCTAGCGCCTCTAGGTCCGATTCTTGGATCTCCTTCTCACTCTCAATTTCTCTCTCAAATTTCTGATTTTGCATTTTGATCATCAATCATTAATGGAGATCTCTAACCATCTATTTATAGACACTCAGAGCTTATCCTTTGGAATTTTGAAATCTATCTTTTGTCTATTTTACAATTCAAATCTTATCAGAAATTTCAAAGGCAAGATATTAAATAAAGATGGGTTTATCTATATCTGTCCAATTATAATTTAACCAATTTATTTAATTTGGATAAGGAGTCAAAAGAGAATAATGTTTAATTTGCCTCTATAAATTAAATAAGATATAATATCAAGATAGATCAAGGTTTAATATATCTTTATAAATTAAATCCAAGATCTTATCTTTTAAATTCAAGATATATTCTATCTTCTAAAAAAAATCCAAGATGTAATTTATCTTTATAAATTAAATCTTAGATATATCTTTCAAAAGAAATCAGAAAGATTATATCTTCATCATGTATGTAATATATATACATACGAAAACATTATGTATAAATAAAACTAATTTTAATATATACACATATATATCCTCCCAAGAATATTCATTGAATCAAGATTCAATGAATCTAGATACTTTAACTCGTATTGGGCCATTTTGTGTGTGACCCTGTAGACCCATGTGAAGTTGGTAGTGGGCTAGTGATTATACTAACCCACAAGTCGCAAGCAGCCTTTAGCCGACTACCCAATTCACATGAGGATCTATAAATCTATCCAAATTATCATACAACTACATCACGTCCCTTTTATCACATGATATTCTGGTCAAGGATAAGGCATGGAGATCGTCATCCTCATATTCCCAACCATTGCTTACTCAATCCCTAAGTAGTCTAACTAAAGAGATGGAACTACATTCCCATAACAATATGGCCATACATTTCTCAAACTCACTCATCGAGGGGTCCAGCAATATCTCTCTACCAATGTGAGGGACAAATCCTATCTTGACCATTCACATTCCTCTGCATGGAATGCACTAAGCTCGAACTTAGTCTTTATCATCACTCGGTCAAAAGTGACTTTCAACTAGGTCAAAGCTGAGTGACTCTCATGTAAGAATCCATGATAATCTCAAGTCAAAGGGTATATTGACGTAGTCATTTGTGAGACAAGCTCATGACACAAATCCATGGAGCTATCTCACAGCGGGTCAATCCAGCACCTTGTACTCTTACAAGTGCTTATCACTTTGAATAGTATCTCCATACATTTCAAAGTCATAATGGCCTTATTTCATCATATAACATTTCAATGTAATTGAATGATTCATTAATTAAAATACTCAGAACAAGATGATTGGCCCTAGGGCACAATTTTGAACATCCTCCTACTTACACTAGGTACAATCAATGTCTTAATATGGCACTCATGCTTAGCCTATTCTAGTGGTTTTGTGTGAGGATCAACAACATTGTATTCTCCTATTGCTTTGCATATAATTTTATATCCAACTTACTACAGCATTCAAGAGGAATATGTATACAGATTGTGATCTTAAGTCATCCTGGTCAGTTTGGAAACTTGTATCTGTGTAACCAGTTACACAGATCTCATCATCCAATCCACCATATTCCAAGAATAAGGCCTTAGTCATTCTTAAGTACTTTAGGATGTTCTTGACAGTAGTTTAATGATCCTCACTAAGATCCTGTTGATATTTGCTAGTTAAGCTTAAGGCAAATGAGACATTCGGTCGAGTACATAACATTGCATACATGATGGATCCAATAGCCGAGGCATATGGCACCTTGCTCATGTGATCTCGTTGATCATGTGTACTGGGACATTGATTTTTACTGAGATAGATGCCATGAGACATAGGTAGGAAACTCTCTTTGATTCCTGCATACTGAACCTGTTTAGTATATTGTCTATATATACTCTGGATTAGGCCTATCAACCTTTTGGTTCTATCTCTATAGATCCTAATCCCTAGCATATGTGGCTTCACCTAAGTCTTTCATTGAGAAGGATTTTCCTAACCAAGACTTGACACTCTGCAAGGTAGGAATGTCATTCCCAATAAGTAGGATATCATCTACATAAAGTACTAGAAAAACAACTATGCTCCCACTAACCTTGTAAACACAAGGCTCATGTATGTTTTGAATGATCCAAACTCTTTGACTACTTCATCAAAATGATGCTTCCAACTCCGGGATGCTTGCTTCAATCCATAAATGGATCTTTGAAGCTTGCACACTTTGCCAGAATCCTCTGAATGCATAAAACCTTTAGGTTGTATCATGTACACATCCTCGAGTAGCTTTCCATTTAGGAAGGCTATTTTGACGTCCATATGCCATATTTCATAGTCATAATATGCTACAAGGCAAGAAGGATTCTGATCTATTTGGCCATTGCAACTAGAGAAAAGGTTTCATGATAGTCTACACCATGAGTTTGAGTGAATTATTTTGCAACCAGTTGTGCCTCAAAGACATTTACATTACCATGAATGTCAGTTTTCTCCTTGAAAACCCATTTGTACCCAACGGTTTTTGCACCTTGGGGTGGATTGACTAATGTCCATACCTGATTCTCATACATGGATTGCATCTCATACTTCATGGCATTTAGCCATTTCTTAGAGTTCAATTCTGTTATAGCCTCTCATAGGTGGTTGGCTCATTTTGCTCAATGAGCAACACATCACAACTTTCAGTAATCATAAATCCATATCTCTGAGGTTGTTGTTGTATCCTATCAGATTTTCATGGACCTTATGTTACTAGAGGAGAAGGTTCAAGAACTTGTTGTGAGTCCCCATCATTTTCCATTTGTGGTTCTATACTATTGATTGAGCTATATTTATTATTGAATTTCCATGCTATTTTCAGGGTATTAACAAGCTTCTTGACTCATATTTTATCATAATTGTGCTTAATTATAAGTTAGAGGCTTTGTTTTTAATTAGCCCAGTTTAAGGTAGAATTGCCATTGATTAATTACTAACTTTATTCAAAGTAAATTCTAGGCAATCGATACTTTAAATTATTACTATTCATTGCAAGGTATTCTAGCTGGAGCCAGGAGTGAAGAGAAGCACATAGGAATTGGAAGGGTGTTGAGATAATGTTTTGATGATGACAAATATGTTTTTGAAATTATGATTAAATTGTTTGTTTTCAGAAAAGTTAAGTAAACTTCAGGGTTTTTAGTAGAATTGCTGAA
This sequence comes from Vachellia collinsii, assembly GCA_006871305.1. Taxonomy (NCBI): domain Eukaryota; kingdom Viridiplantae; phylum Streptophyta; class Magnoliopsida; order Fabales; family Fabaceae; genus Vachellia; species Vachellia collinsii. The sequence continues at coordinate 5,546 of QFDD01000449.1, read as the reverse complement.
AGAACTCGAGTTATAAGGTTTAGAACTCGAGTTACAGTGTCTAAAAATGCTTTCCAAAATCTCAAACTTTCTAGAAAACTCAAGTTTTGATTCAGGTTCTGTCAAAACTCGAGTTCTGGGAGTCAAAACTCGAGTCTCGGGTTTTGGAAAAGACTTAGAAATGAAAAACTCTCAGTAGAACTCAAGTTTTAAATAAAAGTTTTCTTATAAGTCGAGTTTTGTGATTTAGAACTCGAGTTTCAAATATTGGAAGTGTTTTAGAAAATCAGAACTCTCAGTGGAAATTCAAGTTATGTTGGAAGTTTTGGCAAAACTCAAGTTTCATTTTATAGAACTTGAGTTTCGGGCTATGAAGTATTTTTGAAACTCGAAACTTCTTTCCAAAACTTGAAGTTTTAATAGAAGTTTTGATGGAACTCGAGTAGTGAGTATCAGAAAGAGTTTCGAAGAGAGAGAAACGAAACTTCCTTCTCAACTTGAAGTTTAAGCACATGTTATGGCATAACTCGAGTTTTGGAAAGATAGAACTCGAGTTTCGAGCTAAGGAAAATTTTTGAACTTCAAAACTTCTTTCCAAACTTGAAGTTTCATTAAGAGTTTTCATATAACTCGAGTTCTGGGTGTTGAAACTTGAGTTTTGAGAAGCAAATATGTTTTAAACATAAAACTTCCAATGAAACTCGAGTTACACATAAAAGTTTTGTTTTGAAATACCTATAACTTGAAGTTTCATGAGACAAAACTCGAGTCTCAAAGAGAAAACATGTTATAACTCAAAAATCTCAAGGAAACTCGAGTTACAATGAAAGTTATGATTTGAAAATTGTCAAAACTTGAAGTTTTGGCTATTGCAACTCAAGTCTCGAAGAGCACAAAGTATCTTGGCTTACTGGAACTTCTGAAAACCCAAGTTTTAAGTTCTATAACTCAAGTTTTATCAAAACTCTTATTCAAACTTGAGTTACAACAAAAGTTGTGAGATTTCTTCTTTGAAAATTCTTCAATAACTCGAGTTATGAAGAAGCAAAACTCGAGTTCTCCTCTTTAACAGTTTACACAGCATGTTAGAAACCTTATTCTGATCTCAAAATTTTTCCTTATTCATGCAACAATTATTTGAATCACACCAACCATCATAAATGCTTAACTGACTTATTTATTAATAGGGAATGAAGTTCTGATTGCCTAAACAAAAAGAGATTCAACGGAAAAAAAAAGTACACAGTCACATTCAATGCTAGAAGGTGAACGAAGACGTTGGGTCTAACAGAAACTTAAATGTCCCTAACGGACATTTAATTCTCCTCATCTATAAAAGGCAATGCATTCAAAACACAGGAGGACAGAGAACACATATACGAGAAAACATATTCATTACGCTTCAGCTACCTTACTCTGTTTTCATACTCTCATTCAAGAGCTTTAGTGATTATCATTAAATTCTCAGAAAGGAGAATATACTGATTCATTTATTGTTCACTTATTGAGTTTGTGAGAGTTGCTCAAGGTTGGAGAATCTTGAGTGGGAAACGAGCAAAAGTGTTTGTGGGTTAGTTTGAGTTAGGAAGGGGGAGAGTCCTTCTTTTGATTGTTTGTAATCGTTTGAGATTAGTGGATTTGGAAAGCTCAGAAGGTTCTGAGGACTGGACGTAGGTCAGGAGGACCGAACCAGGATAAATTTCTATGTCAACTTTCTTCATACTTTGTTTTACGTTTTCATCGTTGCGAAAATTTTAATCTAACCAATTCACCCCCCCTCTTGATCGAATCCTATCCTAACATTTGGTATCAGAGCAGGTCTCTCGTTTAAATGACTTAACAGTCTCAAGAGCTATAAATGGTAGGATTTGGTGAACATGTTATTAGTGACAGGGCTTCCATTACTAAACCTCCAGCTTTTAATAGCCAACGTTTTTCTTTTTGGAAAATCAAGTTTCAAAACTTTATTTTGGCTACTGACTTAGATTTATGGGATGTTTTTGAAATTGGGAACTTTGTTCCCCAAAAGAAAGTCAATGACATGCTTTTTCCTAAAACTCGCAGTGAATTTGATGAACAAGATTTGAAGAAAGCTTTACTTAATAGAAAAGCTGTTTTAATGTTGCAGGCTGCATTAAATGAAGATGATTTCTTCAGGATATGCACACTTCCTTCAGCCAAACACATGTGGGAGGCATTGGAGATAGCGTATGAAGGAACTGAAGCTGTAAAGGAGGGAAGAGTGAACACTCTCACTATTGAGTATGATCTACTAAGAATAAAAGAAGGAGAAACCATTGTAGAGTTTGAGATGAGACACACTCATCTCATCAACAAGCTGGTTGCCCTTGGAAAGACCTACGACCAACGCACCCAAGTGAGAAAAATCCTCAACATTCTCACTGACTAGTGGGAATCTAAGGTCACGACCATTGAAAAATCAAGAGGAGAATCAATGATGTCTGTAGCTGATCTCTTTGGAAGCCTTGCTAAGTATGAGAGCAAACAAAAATTTAAGAAGGAGCTCTCAGGAATAGAAGACATAAAGAAGAAAGGATTGGCCCTTAAGTCAATAAAGGAAAAGGAACCTGAAACAGAGCCTGAGGAAGAAGATGAAGTGGAGGATGAAGAGTTGGCCATGGTCGTCCAAAGGTTCAAGAAACTTTATAGAAAAGATCAACCTCCAAGGAGATTTCAAAAGGATGCTTCTAACAAAGAAATTATTTACTTTGAGTTCAACAAGCCAGGCCACATGAAAGCTGACTGTCCATAGCTATCCCAAAGAAACAAAGAAAAGAAAAGGTTCAAATCCTTCAAGAAGAAGAAGGCATATATTTCTGGGATATGGGGAGACAGCTCATTGGAGGATGAAAGTGAACCTGAGGAAGAAGCCAACATTTGTCTTGTTGCCCAAGAGGAAGCAAATTCAGAGATAGATGAGGTAATCATAGCTAAACCCACTTATGATGAATTACGAATAGAATATGATGAAATGCATTATGAGCTTCTTAAATTTGCCAAAGAGTTAGCCGATTTAAGAAAGAAGGTTAAAGAATTAGAAAAACTTGTGGAGGTTACAGATGAATGGTCAAAATGTTCAGTTTTGAAAAAGGAGAATGAACGTCTAAACAAAGCTTTGGAAAGGTTTACCAAAGGTAGTAAAATGTTGCAGGTCATTTTAAAAAGTCAAAAGGTAGTAAATGATAGAACTGGAATAGGGTATAACCCAATTAGTGATAAAAGGAAAGGAAAGAAGAGAAACGGAGGCAAAGTTATCTCAAATATTTCCAAAAATCTATTCATACTTCTGATCCTTTTGCTTCATGTACTTACTGTAATAGAAAAGGACACAAAACCTCCTCCTGTTACTTCAAGAAAGGAAAAATGCTAGGAACATATAAATGGATACCCAAGGGAACTCATGAATTTAAATCATGTCAAACTAACCTCTAAGGACACAACAAGCTTTGGGTACCTAAAACAATAACTAGATTCTTTGCAGGTATGTCTTAGAGTATCCAAGTCAAATAAATGGTACATTGATAGTGGATGCTCAAGACACATGACAGGGGACAAGAGTAAATTCATCAACCTGCAATCAAAGGATGGAGGAAAAGTAAGTTTTGGAGGAAACCAATCTGGGAAAATCACTGGAATTGGAGAAATTGGAAATTCAAATGGATTGCCAGTGAAGGATGTTTATCACGTGGAAGGACTTTATCATAACCTGCTGAGTGTGAGCCAGAGCACTGATAAAGACTACTGGATTATATTTGACTCACAATAATGCTTCATTATGAACAAAAAGGATTTGGCAATTGACAAAGAAAAGATAAACATTCAACTACGAGCACCCAGGGATGGTAATTGTTATACTCTTGATTTAGAAAATTCTTTTGCTAATTCCTGTTTCATTAGTCAAGCAGATGAGAGTTATCTATGGCATAAATATTTAGCTCATGTGAATATGAATCAACTAGACAAGTTAATTAAAAATGATTTAGTTCAAGTAATTCCAAAGCTCAAAGTAAAAAATGATTTGATATGTGATGCCTGTCAGATGGGTAAGCAGAACAAATCGTCTTTCAAATCCAAAAATGAGATTTCAACCAAAAGACCCCTTGAACTACTTCACATGGATTTAATGGACCCAGCAAGAGTAAAAAGTCTTGGTGGAAATCTTTATACACTTGTCATAGTTGATGATTATTCTAGATTCACATGGACTATGTTTCTGTCATCAAAAGATGAAACCTTTGAATTATTTGTTATATTTTCCAAAAAGGTCCAAAATGAGAAAGGTATGTCTATTGTTTCTATCAGAGCATATCATGGTGTAGAATTCGAGAATGGGGACTTTGTAAGTTACTGTGAAGGGAAAGGAATCAACTACAACTTCTCGGCTCCTAGGACGCCTCAACAAAATGGAGCTGTTGAGAGAAAGAATAGAGTTATGACAAACATGGCACGAGCTATGATGATAGAAAAGCAAATGTCACAAGTGTTCTGGGCAGATGCAATCAACATAGCATGCTACATCTCCAACAGGGCCTACATCAGATCATCTCTAGGGAAGACACCATATGAGATGTATAAAGGAAGAAAGCCAAACCTTTCTCATCTCCACATCTTCGGTAGCAAATGTTTTGTTCACAACAATAAAAAGGAGAATATTGGTAAATTTGATCCTAGAGCTGATGAAGGTTTATTTCTCTGTTATTCTAATAGGAGTAAAGCATATAGAGTTTTTAACAAATGTACTTGTGTAGTTGAGGAATCAATACATGTTAAGTTTGTTGAAATTGAATCTCAGATAAAACCTTTGTATGAAGAAATTGCTATTTCAAAAGATTTTCAAAATGTGCCTTCACTGGAAAATGATCCTGAGGAAGATCCTTCGGATAAACATTTTGAAACAGCTCAACCAAAAGCGTGGAAGTACATCAGAAATCACCCTCTCAATCAAGTAATTGGAGTAGTGAATGAAGGTGTACAGAGATGAAGAAAATTTTTAAGTGAAGCACAATTTTCAGCTTTCATTTCTGAAATTGAACCCAAGAATGTAGAAGAAGCTTTGTTTGACAATGACTGGATTATTGCAATGGAAGAAAAACTAAATCAGTTTGAGAGAAATCAAGTTCAGGACTTGGTACCTGATCGGACGCGGATTGTCGCCTTCCGGTTCGATACAAAATGATTGCACAAAAGAATGTAGTATAGCAGCAACCAATCGTTCTTCTCGAGGAGCTGTTTATTGATGAACCTAGTCTAAATTGGTTATGAAAACCATGCTGAACTTGGGTATGAAAAGGGGGGTTTGGTTTATGAAAACAGTAGTGCAATAACAAAACAATGCAAGAAGTAAATCTTTTTGGTATTTTGGTTTAACGATGAATTGGTTGAATTAAGTTGAAGATATGAATAGATAGGCCCTTGGTGATAGAAACTCAGCTGTCATTGCTCTCAAAATGCTATGGAAGTTTGCAATTTTCTAAGTCTATATGAAAACCTCAAGCTATCACTTGAGTCCAATGACTTAATTAGTGAAAACCAACTTGAATCCAAGT